>JAHPZR010016346.1:25000-83115 GCA_019787425.1 Platygyra sinensis | reverse complement strand
TATTTTTCAGATATGTTACTTTCCTCTATTTCTTAAATGAGCCTCCGGAGGGTGGAGAAACAGCATTCCCGATGGCGGACAATGCAACTTTTGTTAAAGAGGTTGGTTACTGTATATATTTGTGACTTCCAGACTTCAAGAATCTTTAACCAAAGCATCTTGCCACACTGATTATTTCCGCCTTTGAAATCCACACTTAGCACATACTAAAGCTCCTTTAATGAAGTCAGCTGTCTTCAGACAATGTACGCTTTCTAAGGTAGCCTAAATTACCTTGACCTTTTTTTCTATAAATTATAATGATATATAACTACGGTATTACTTTATGAAATTTAAATTTCTTTTTTTGTGCGTTAGTGATTGAAAACGAAAAAAAGAAAATTATATTCAATATGTACATGTATGCCATTTAACGCATAGTTTTTCTGTTTCGTGCAGAATTTCGGGAATATGCGATCCAAAGAAGATATTTACAACTTGAGTGAATTCTGTCACAAGGCAAATCTTGTGGTTAGGCCCAAGAAAGGAACCGCCATCATGTGGTACAACCACTTCATGGACCCGGACAGCGGCTGGCTGGGGAAAATGGACGAGTATTCAATTCACGGAGGATGTGCAGTCAAGAAAGGAATTAAATGGATTGCAAATAACTGGATCACCGCTCCATACAAGAGCAGAGCCCATGTCCCGAGCCAATACATACTCGGTCCTGATATCTTCTTCACTGAAGACTGATAACTCAGATATTAAAAGACAAGTGTTGTAGACCTCAACATCGAAAAGGCAATTCTGCATTGTTGGTTTCCATTTGAAGTCAAAAGAGACATGGCAGAAAAGCAAAGTGATGACTGTTTTCGAAATAATTAAACGGCGCGCAGTGCACATGCGGGCCCAGAGAGAGGATTTGAGTGGATTTTAAATAGGCCTCTCCCCTTAGGTCGAGAAATTGCTTGCATTGTTCTGGGAAGAAAAAGTATATCACCCTACTCTTGGAGTGAAGCAATGACGAATGAATTTTTTAGTGCTGCAACCGCCAAAGGAAGTTGAATACCAATAAAAATCACGGAAAAACACTTTTCCGACGGCATGAAAGTATAACTATCAGTTGACTTTGTATTTGATCAACATTTTTACGATACACAACATTTTAAGTCGCCACGATCACTTTCACCCGTACAACGAGATAACTATTTTATGCTTTACAATAAAATAAATAAATAAAAAACTCAGCGTTTTGACTTAGTTATATCTGAACTCGTACACGCACGCAGACACATAGCTAAATTGGCCTGACGAACTATGTGCTGTTATATTATAATTATAGTGTAACATTAATGGCGAGTTGCCTCTCTGTGACATTCCATGCAGAGTATTCATCAAAACAAATGTCCAGTCCGAGATGATGAATACAATTACCATGACTCCGTGCAGGCGCATCTCGTAGAGGGAATTGGCTATTTTTAATTCATTCAGCAAGTACTAATGCATGATCAGTTCAAGAATGTACTAACCTGCTCAGCTTTGGTATACAACTCAAACTCAAATTTCCAAAGCATGATTTAACCTTTCTTCCAGATCAAAGTTCTTCCAAAGTTATCCGACGAACCAGCAACATCTATAAGCTCAATTACCAGCCGCTGTTTTAGCAGGCTCCAGGCTTTTTGTCAGTAGTGACGAAGCGGGAGGACGTGAGAAAAAGAGGGAAGTCTTGCTTTGCTCGCTTTTCTTTTGACCTCCGCATGTTTTCACTGAGCAGAGCCTTAATGAGCACATATACTCTTCCCCCAAAAAGAGGCGGAACATTGAGCCTACATCAACTACTGTTCTGCCTGGTAGTTCAGAAAACAATCATCGACTCTACTGTAATTTAAGTTCAACAGTTTCAAGCAATTTGCAGGATTCTCCCGTCTATTTAAGTCAAGCTTTGTAAGACCCTTGGTGGGAGCTGCGGTGGCCTCATGGTTAGTGCGCTCGACTCCGGAGCGAGCGGTCCGGGTTCGAGCCCTGGCCGGGCAAGACACTTAACTCTCACAGTGCCTCTCTCCACCCAGTTGTATAAATGGATACTGGCGAATTGTTGGGGAAACCTAACAAAATTGCGGGGAGTGACCAGTGATGGACGAGCATCCAGCGTCCAGGAGAAGTAGAAACACTTCTAGCCGCTTCTTGCTACAGAAACCGGGATAAGCTCCGGCAGTTCTGAACCAGTAGCCTTGGCTCCAAGGCTTCCCTTTTCAAAGTCACTTACGCCCCGTTCACACCAAAGCTTAAACATGTTTAAAAGCTGTTAAGTTAAACGCGGTTTAAAATTGTTTTTTTACTTCAAATTCAGCACAAATTCAGCACAAATTAAAAAACATGTTTAAGTTAATCTAAATCCTGCATAAAAGTCCGAGTTGCTGTTTTCTTTAACAGTGTTCTTTTTCTAAACCTAGTTTAATTAAACATGCTTAGGTGTGAATTGCATTGGGTGTTAGTCTATTTGCATTGCTGTTCATAATGTGTGCTCTATAGTTGGTTCCCTGGCCTTACTGCGGCGCCCTTGCTTTCCTTTTGCCTGTGGGAAGCCCGTGAGTGACAGAAATAAAAACAGAAGTTATAAAAGTTTCTTCTGTGCTTCAAATAAAGCTAGGTAAAGATTTTACAAGTCTATACAAGATTATTTGCATTTTGCCTTATGCAACAACAAATGACAGAAGCCCATCACTAGGAGCCTACAACTACCCTATATTTTGTCACGGCGTTTTCACAGACCGATCTATTTTTAGTTCGAATTTATCTCGAAATCAAGTTCCTACGGGAACCTCAGTAACCAATTGCAATCACGAGCACGGACTATTGTTGACATGTCGACATGATGGCGACATGTTCACGTGAGGCCGCACTGTTTTATCCTTATCGAAGCATGTGCTCATGTAGACTGAAACTGGCCTATTTCGGGGGAAAGTATCTGAAATAGACTGGTCTGTAAAAATGCCGTTGGACTGGCTTGTTATGGGAGTTGCAGGCTCCTAGTAATGGGCTCCTGCAAATGATGGACGAAGGTGACGGCGGTGCATGCATCCATCTTCTAGACATGACATAGTCAGCCATGCATCGACCTAGGCCCTGACGTTTTACTGTTTCCATACTAGTTACTCGTACCACTTAGCCATAGTCATGTGGCTTCGTCATGTAAAATCTCTCGTGTCGTTTCGGCCATACGCATTACAGAGAGGTATTTTTCATGTAGTCAGGCCGACGCTGCAGTAAAGTGTATTATTTAAGGATGATTTTTCTTGGGACATTTTCTAAACGCAAAGTCTGAGTCCAAATACAAATGTGAATAATTTCAACTCCTAAATAATATCAAAATTTCCAAGCCACGAGCTCGGAAGATGCGCCCCGTCCTTGTAAGGAGCGGTTATCCAGAGATTCGCTATCCATTTTTCTCCCTTCAGTATATCGCATCCTCCATGTAGGCTATATTCGTCCCTTGCGCCCATCCAGCCACTTTCTTCATCTATAAAGTGATTGTACCACATGACTGCCGTTCCTTTACGTGGTCTGACAACCAGACCCTGGTAGCAGTTGTGACTGAGGTTAAAGAAGTCCAGATCACCACGACTTGAGGTCACAAACTAATGAAATTAAAGAAAAGGCGAAAATATTTGCTGTTTGCAAATGACAGCATTTGTGATACCGATGGAATATGTATTCTAGGGAAATAAAATGATATTCCTTTTTTAAAAAGAATTCCTTGGTAATGTGATTTCCTCCATGATGATTACTGTATATGATATAAAGGAGTGACCCCTCCCCCCGGAACGTCGAAGTAGATCGATATGAATTGATCTAGCTATGCCGCAACACGAATCCGTCCTTGCAAAATCCTGATAAAGGTGACCAAAACCGGCCTGTTTACACATTCTCTACTGAAGGTGAAATTGCTTCGACCACAAATGATACAGCAAAGATTCTCTCACTATATCTCCTTATTACCTGACCAGCATCTTACCTCCATGTTACGAGTTGTATTGTCAGCCATTGGGAATGCTGTTTCTCCACCTTCCTCCACATCATTCAAGTAATAAAGGACAGTCACGTATCTGATAGAATAATGATAATATCAGTAATAATTGAAACTGATATCGCACAGTAGCCATAAAAATACGAAACTGCACTTTGGATAAAATATTAAAATCAAGTCATAAAATAAGACTAAAAATTTACATACATTACAAAATTTACAACAAGAATGAAAAACTTGAGGAGTTCGATTAATATTAAGTTTGGGTTTTCTATAGAGCTTTTTTTGCATTACTCCAGGTTAGTTTTGTTAATTCATGAACAGTTATATTTAAGTTGACGTGCTAATAAAAAAAACAACCGTAAATTAAAATTTCAATATATCGATAGTTAAATTCTTGGGTGACAAATGTCTCTTCCACCGGTAAATGAACACATCCGTCACAGAGCTACTGTTCGAGTTTTAGAAAGTAGCGTTAATAACTGCATCAACTGAACTAACACACACATTTTCAATTTCTCGTCCATAGTTCGCATGATGTGGCATCGACATCGTTTAGAAAAATCTTGCTGCCTGAAAAGACGCATACCTACAAAGCTTACAACTTTCGCCTTTCAGAAAAGTTCCGACCACATCTTCATGAAGATGGCAGCACTTTTTGTCTGTTCTCTGCTCGGTTTCAGAATCAAAGTGAGCGTGGTAATGACCATGTTTCCCATAGCGGACAACCTGGTGACAGACAAATTATGCTTTCATCATTTCATCATTACCTGTTACCACTGAACAAATTAAAGTGTGAGGTTTACACTCTCAAATAGTGCAATATTCTACCCTGGGTATTGTTATTAATGACGTGGTCATAAGTTATGAGGAATTGCTCTAATATGGGACAAGCGCTAGACCAGGCGAAAACAGAAGCGGATAGTTAGACCAAACCCGACTTGCTCGTTGGGTGGGAGGCTGGGTCGACAACCTCGTCGCTTTCGCGGTCTCGAGTAGAATGATACTGTCATTTGCATAATCCCTAAAGTATCAGTAACCAATGCACCGAGTTTGCATAGCAGTTAAATCAATGCAAAATTTAGCACGAAATAGTAGACTTCAAGTGGAATTTCGTTATACTTAACTTTTTGTCCAATAGCGAGCGGAGTTTTCGTAAGACCGTGAGTTAGTTATTACCTGAATTCTTTCACTTCCATATACAATTTCTCGAGGAAGTCTGGTAAGTTCCACAATTCTAAAAATAATAAAAGATAAAGAGAATTATTGTTATAGAGGTTGACAATGCGACTAGCCACTAGGAATGAGTGTCACCCTGGAAACAAGAATGGTAGACAGGATGGGCTCCTGGCGAGCAAAACTGGGGAGCAGTATAAATGGCCTAACCTCCGTTCCCCCTAAAAATGCTTGCCTTGTCTCCAATCGCGAATTCCCTCTGTGACATGAGCCGGCAAAGCATCACGGCAGTTTTATCTATCATCTAGGATTTCATTGGTTTTGACGAATAGAACTTCCATGATTCCCTGCAAGCACGTCTCATAGAGAGAATTGCCGTGACCTCTTCTGCTTTTTGGCGCCTCACTCGAAAATGTACGATTGAGAGTGCGGACTAGCAGTATTCTGAAAACTTTATACCTCTCTGTGACTTTATCTAAAACTGGATCATGCAAAGCTCTCTGGTTAATCCAGGTCTGATCACTGTATCTTGGTCTGTGTAGTGGATGTGACAAAGCAGTTGCCGAGAGCAAGTCCATCAATCCCAACGAGTTCATCTGCTTGAATTCATCCAGGGTAGCATACCCTTGGGAAGAAAGGTTATTTTTTCACGAAAAGGATCTCAATGGTAAATAAGGTTGTTAATTATATTTTGCTTTAAAATTCAGTTCTACCCAAACAACATTAAGCTACATGTTAATTACATATATTGTTAAGCTGTCGAATTTGGGGAACGGTTTGCTGTATGAAAATATCATGTTCATTAATGAAGTTTGTAGATTTTGTCGGCCCCTGTGGGACCGGCGTAAAGTAATAGAGGCCAGCTGGACTATTTCAACCTCAGCCACAACTGCCATGTGGGTAATTTATTGATCAAGCCTCGCAAGGGAACTGCAGTCATGTGGTATAACCATTTCATGGATGATGACAGTGGTTGGCTAGGTAAAATGGATGAGTACAGTTTACATGGAGGATGTGACATAATAAAAGGAGAAAAATGGATCGCGAATAACTGGATCACAGCACCATACAAAGATGGAGCACATATCCCTAGCTCGTGGCTCAATTTTTATTAGCTAAAGCTTTACAATGTCCTCTCTACGACTAAATGAAGTCTTACGAGTAAAACCTAAAAAATTGTTAAGTGAATACGTCTCAGAGCGTCCGAGACTATCTACATGTCAGGACAACCGGTTTCCTTTCTGTTTCTCAGCTTTCTACTTGAATGTTTAAGAAAATACTTTTATGAAAATTTAGGTAACTCTAACAGTTATAACTTGATCCTTGAACACAAGCAATGGGATTGCATGAAATGTACTTTTGAAAACACCTCTACAGTGCCGACTTATTTTATTTCCCAGCTAGCTAGTAGAATATGTAAATTAAAATAAAATACAAATAAAATCATGTGAGCAGTCGTGGTAAAGCTTGCTTAATTTTCTTTTACAATTTTTTTCTGGCCAAGGACTTAAAGAACAAACAAGCATTCAAAGAATGACACAGTAAAATGATCGACCGTCTCATTAAATTGATAGAACGCGTAGATAACGGTTCGGTTTTCGTTTATTTCATATACTCATGCGCTTGACCTCGACTGAGGCCTAAGGAAAAACATTTAAACAAAATAAATCCTAGTCAGTGAAGAGGAGGGTCCCCGAAACCACGGGATCATGTCGAGGTTTCAATATTTCAACCCTTACCGTAAAGTAGTAGTCGATAGTCTCGCCACCGAGCGCGAACTGAGACCGCCGATCTGATGTCGCAGCAATCGCCTGGCCGAATATCACGAGCCTTAATCGTTGGACGTAAAAGTTACATGTAACTCATACCCCTACCATGGTACAAAGGGGGGTCCATAGAACCGCCGATCTCATGTCGCAGCAATCGCCTGGCCGAATATCACGAGCCTTAACCGTTGGACGTACAAGCTACATGTAACTCATACCCCTACCATGGTACAAAGGGGGGTCGATAGAACCCCTCTTTGGGTTTCCGTTCTATTAAGGCATAGCGAAATAAATATACATCGATTACATAGCCCAACTCTACAAAATGATACTATATCTGTTAGTGTTGACGTCATATGACGTCAAATGACGTCATTTTGGATCCGCCATCTTAGAGTTTACTATTTTCCAAAAAAAATGAAGAAATAACTAAACTTAATGCAAAATCAAACCAGAATGCTTTTGAAATGAAGAAATTGGTGATATCTGAAATTTTATGAAGAAAATTGAAAAAAGTACAGAAGTACGTCAAAAACGAACAAATGGAATTTGCGGTTGCCATGGCAACGTCAAACATGATGGACGCACAATTGACATATCAAAATCGCTTCAAAGGATGAATGAACAGCCACTGAAAGTTTGAGACTTTTAGAGTAAATCGTCCTTCAAAACTAAAGAGTGCTTAATTAGAGTGGCATCCACGTACGTCCGCATGTCCCCTAACCCAATATGTTAGTGTTACCGTTGGGTTAGGGGAGGGGTTGGTGCGCAGCTGCCCAGATACTGATATTGATCCGCTCAAATCCTCAGCCACGCTTGTAAATAGCCAACAGGTTAACCTCCGGCCAGTTGGGATTCTTAACAATGCTATGTTCAGTTTGAATCAGTATTTGTTTGAGTTGTTTGCTCGGCCCTCCTAGCACTTGTGCTATAAACGCTCAGTGCCCAGGGTAAATAAAGGTTGATATGTTTTGTGATTGGTTGACAAAGAGGCGCGAGTTGTTTTTTTTTTTTAACAATCACAATGGTTCGAAATGTAAATTTAAATCAACGCAAACGTAATTTACCTTCAACTCTCGAATGAAAATAGTTTTCTGTAACAGATCACACTAAAATAGCGTAAGGTATCTCGCGCTATAATCTTTGGATAATTTGAACGAGGTCAGTTTGAATCGTTTTCCTGGTGCCAGCAAACTACTTTCTGGTACCATTCGCTGTTTTCTTTGTTCCAATAATTTTTTGCAGTGTGGAAAATAAATCCCACCTGCTTTCCATTTTCTGTGAACTTTCTATGGGTAATCTTATTTAGTTTTGCATTGAAGCCTTACATGCAATCGTGAAAAAGCAAATCCATTTTTTTCAGCTGAAAACATCGATCAAATATTTTGCAGAGCTCTAAAAACAGATAAACAAATGCAAAATATGTATCACGGAACATGTTTACCATAAAACACGATTAATTAATATTTATTACATTAGTCTGCACTTCACTGGTGCTATAAAATAACAACGCTAAAATGAAAGATAAAACAGAACCAACTGTTTAGTCTTAAAAGCGGCAAATAATGACCGCGTTTAGCCTGTTATGGGTTTTCTACATTTCAAGCCTTATTTTCGCTTTGTCTACTAAATGCGAAAAACAGAGTTATAACGTGTGTAGATTTGTACGGGACGGCGAGAGTTGCGATTACAAAAGGTTCGATTCGCATGGAGACGAACCCTGTGTCATCGGCAGAAAGGCTGGATTGACGAGAATCAATGGTGTCAAGGTGGGAACATGATCAAAATATTTTGTATTTTCAACTGAACTGAAACGAAAATATGGATAACTGACCATTTTATCGCAACTGTTAATCCATGATTTGGATTTGCCGTAATAAATCGAATCAGATAAAATTAATGAAAGTAGTTGCCAAATTACGTGAATTGACCATGAAGATTGCTATACGTTTATTGAGTGTCCTAGGCCTGAAAAGTCTTGATATTTTGGACAAGACCCCTTGATGTTGAATGTGCAGCGGCATGAAAATTAATTAACACAAGCAATAACTTGCTAATTTGCTACAAGGTTTCCAGGTCAGGCGGGTACTTGTAGTTTATGTGTTTTGATTAATGTTCGACACCATCGCTGTTCAAAGATATAAGGACAAAATCGACAACTTGAATTATTTCCTCAGGGAACAAAGCGTAAATCACCCGCGTATTTGAATTCATAGCTCGCGAGATCTCAGTATTGAACGAGCAAATCCAAAAGTGAGTTAAAAGGGTACATACTGGGCGGGGTAGGTTGTAAGTTAATGGCAAGAGTTCTTTACACCCATAATTATAATTTAGTTTTCGTCGCAGGACATATATCTGACAAACAGTGTTTCTTTGAAATGGCATAACTCAAGCTGGGCACTATACGTCATTATATAGGTTGGTCACGTCGAAGAGGTAGATCTTGGAGATGGAATCAAAAAGCGCATAACAAGAGCAATGCGACCTCTTTTGTTTGGTAAGATTACTAAAATATCAGAGTACTATTGCTCTTCATTTGCCTTTCAGTTGCTCAATAGACTTTCCCCATGTGACAAACATATAAATAACAACCAATTAACTTCCTTTCTCTAACAACAGTTCTTGGCCCCTCGTCCTAAGTCCTCCCGATTTCGGCTCTTTCTATGACTCTCTCAGAACCTCAAGCTCACTGTTCTCAAATCCAAGATGGCGGTATACTGTGGCCGCCATCTTGAACTTTAAGGGCAATGTCCGAGTTTTATGTATTTTTCTAGAAATTCCAAATTTTCTGTCTGACGAGGAGTGTGATCACATTGTTCGGTTAGCGGAAAGCAAGCAGTTCATCAGTAGTGTGGCTCGTGGAGGACTTCAGTCTATGAGTGACTTTGAGATTCCTGACATCAGAAGTAAGAACCGATGTCTTTGACATGTCGTAGAAAGTGAGGTCGCCAAGATGGCTTTGAAGGGGCTCAGTCACGGTATTTTGAGTTATTTTGAGCATCGACAAATTAAAATTACCGTTAAATTGAAGGAAACTTGAAAAACATCAAAGAGACGATAATAAACCATAAAGAAACAAGGATGGTTAAGGATGGAGAAGATTGACACGGATTACAAACAACGAAATTGAAGAGTTTAGCCTAACTTTTCAAACCGTTCAACCGTGACTGAGCCCCTTTAAATTATAAAAGTCTAACTCGTTTTGCTTAAAATCAGTAAAATGCTCCATCGGCGGTCGTTACTTTGAACGACATTTCTGACACCTTAGAATCCTTGAACACAATGTCATCTCTTTTTACAAAGCTCA
This sequence comes from Platygyra sinensis, assembly GCA_019787425.1. Taxonomy (NCBI): domain Eukaryota; kingdom Metazoa; phylum Cnidaria; class Anthozoa; order Scleractinia; family Merulinidae; genus Platygyra; species Platygyra sinensis. Next base: position 72,857 of record JAHPZR010016346.1, on the reverse strand, counting down.
GGGCCCACAGCCTCAGCTTCTAGAGTTTATAAATCTGTCATTCTTTTATGGGTTAGACTCACTATTATAGTTACGCCATGTAATTTAAACCAATTTGTTCAACTTTCCTCTGCCTTAGTCTGAATTTTAGTGGTCTATTATTTGTTTCTCTACAAGTTAGCATCCGTCATCGCCACAGGCCTAATCAGCCTCACCAACCCGCAGAGCAAAAATAAACTGAGTTATATCAGTATGTGTATGTATGTAAGAATGGCAGTGTGTTACAAACGAGGCATTTAATTTCAGATGGACCAATGCGTGTAGATTATTTTCATACTTGGGATCTCGACAAGAATGGAAAATTAACTTTGGAAGAGGTATGATCGCTTATATCTGGCTCCATTTAGATTGAGTGTATTACTACTTTTGTCTTATATCAAAAAAAGTAATCAGCAAATGTCAACAAAATCAACACAGAACGACATTAGGGGTTCGGATATAAAATAAAACAAAGAAAAACAAAATGAAACTAGTACAGTCTTTGGAAATGGTTTTTGTTTTGAACTTTTTGGCTCTACTAGTAAAACGAAAGTAACCTGTACAATAAACCTGTTTAATATATACATTGAAGTCTTGAACTCTTTTCTGATTGTCCGGAAGAGTACAATGAATTTTCGAAATCAGCGCCCGAGACGTCATAATCCTTACCTCGACCTTGATTATTCTGGATATCACAAAAGCCTCATCCAATAATTGTTTAGTATATAAATGTATAAATAATGTATAGAATGTAAACGAGAATATATATAGTTATAATCTATCAAATCTTTTGGTCCAAAATGTCTTTAAATTAACAAATAAAGAAGTCTAAGCCGTGTATTACACTATGATAAAACACGACTGTCTTTTGAGAACACGAGGGAAATGTAGAAAACACGAGCCGCAGGCGAGTGTTTTCTACATTTCTCGAGTGTTCTCAAATGACCAGAGTGTTTTATCACAGTGTAATACACGGCTTAGGCTTAGGCTTTAAAATATAGATTTTACGCGCGCAAAACAATCAAACACGCTTTTTCTATGTTTTATACTCTGATAAAACATAGGTGTTTGACCATTCAGAGCGCGCGCAGGGTCCTATCTATATTTTAAAATATAATAAATAATAACCGATTAGACAATTTGATGTTAATGCTTTAATTCGCTGTTTAATTAAGGTAGGGGTTTTTTCTCAATCAGTCCCTTATTACTGATAATATTCTGCCAAATAATTTACATCATGTCACATCACCTATCAGTTTTGTGATCTTTTCACAGCTTATGGCCTATGCAAAGAAGTACCAGTATTTGATTCTAACAAAGGAGGACACTTTGGAAATGTAAGGTTGCATGCCTGAAAGGATGTATCCACAATGCTTAATGATAGTGCTGAATTTAAGTGAATTTCATTGTTATAGTAACCTCAGTTTTCTTTTTGCCCTCTTTCTCGCCCTTATGCGTTCGTTCATATAACTTTTTTTAATTTTTTGCTCATTATTTCAGGCTTCACAGTGTGAACGTGACGGAACTAGACGATGGTATGCAAAGTTTCCGTAATTAATAAATAGCGCCGCGTTAGTTTCTCGTCTGCCTGATTCCTTGCCAACTTGACTGAAAACAAAATTTTGCTCTATCATGTTACGTTTTTTAGCCTTTCTAATGCCTGGTTCAATATTCGCGTTTCGTGACTTTACGGAGACGAGTTCAGTAGTCGGGAAGATGGGTTTAAAATGGGTACCCTTCACTCCTCACTTATTTGGGGTGAGGCACTACATGTCGCTCAAAATAGGGATAAATGAAGAAGGATTGCTATTACTTTACGCCGGTCCCACAGGGGCCGACAAAATCTACAAACTTCATTAATGAACATGATATTTTCATACAGCAAACCGTTCCCCAAATTCGACAGCTTAACAATATATGTAATTAACATGTAGCTTAATGTTGTTTGGGTAGAACTGAATTTTAAAGCAAAATATAATTAACAACCTTATTTACCATTGAGATCCTTTTCGTGAAAAAATAACCTTTCTTCCCAAGGGTATGCTACCCTGGATGAATTCAAGCAGATGAACTCGTTGGGATTGATGGACTTGCTCTCGGCAACTGCTTTGTCACATCCACTACACAGACCAAGATACAGTGATCAGACCTGGATTAACCAGAGAGCTTTGCATGATCCAGTTTTAGATAAAGTCACAGAGAGGTATAAAGTTTTCAGAATACTGCTAGTCCGCACTCTCAATCGTACATTTTCGAGTGAGGCGCCAAAAAGCAGAAGAGGTCACGGCAATTCTCTCTATGAGACGTGCTTGCAGGGAATCATGGAAGTTCTATTCGTCAAAACCAATGAAATCCTAGATGATAGATAAAACTGCCGTGATGCTTTGCCGGCTCATGTCACAGAGGGAATTCGCGATTGGAGACAAGGCAAGCATTTTTAGGGGGAACGGAGGTTAGGCCATTTATACTGCTCCCCAGTTTTGCTCGCCAGGAGCCCATCCTGTCTACCATTCTTGTTTCCAGGGTGACACTCATTCCTAGTGGCTAGTCGCATTGTCAACCTCTATAACAATAATTCTCTTTATCTTTTATTATTTTTAGAATTGTGGAACTTACCAGACTTCCTCGAGAAATTGTATATGGAAGTGAAAGAATTCAGGTAATAACTAACTCACGGTCTTACGAAAACTCCGCTCGCTATTGGACAAAAAGTTAAGTATAACGAAATTCCACTTGAAGTCTACTATTTCGTGCTAAATTTTGCATTGATTTAACTGCTATGCAAACTCGGTGCATTGGTTACTGATACTTTAGGGATTATGCAAATGACAGTATCATTCTACTCGAGACCGCGAAAGCGACGAGGTTGTCGACCCAGCCTCCCACCCAACGAGCAAGTCGGGTTTGGTCTAACTATCCGCTTCTGTTTTCGCCTGGTCTAGCGCTTGTCCCATATTAGAGCAATTCCTCATAACTTATGACCACGTCATTAATAACAATACCCAGGGTAGAATATTGCACTATTTGAGAGTGTAAACCTCACACTTTAATTTGTTCAGTGGTAACAGGTAATGATGAAATGATGAAAGCATAATTTGTCTGTCACCAGGTTGTCCGCTATGGGAAACATGGTCATTACCACGCTCACTTTGATTCTGAAACCGAGCAGAGAACAGACAAAAAGTGCTGCCATCTTCATGAAGATGTGGTCGGAACTTTTCTGAAAGGCGAAAGTTGTAAGCTTTGTAGGTATGCGTCTTTTCAGGCAGCAAGATTTTTCTAAACGATGTCGATGCCACATCATGCGAACTATGGACGAGAAATTGAAAATGTGTGTGTTAGTTCAGTTGATGCAGTTATTAACGCTACTTTCTAAAACTCGAACAGTAGCTCTGTGACGGATGTGTTCATTTACCGGTGGAAGAGACATTTGTCACCCAAGAATTTAACTATCGATATATTGAAATTTTAATTTACGGTTGTTTTTTTTATTAGCACGTCAACTTAAATATAACTGTTCATGAATTAACAAAACTAACCTGGAGTAATGCAAAAAAAGCTCTATAGAAAACCCAAACTTAATATTAATCGAACTCCTCAAGTTTTTCATTCTTGTTGTAAATTTTGTAATGTATGTAAATTTTTAGTCTTATTTTATGACTTGATTTTAATATTTTATCCAAAGTGCAGTTTCGTATTTTTATGGCTACTGTGCGATATCAGTTTCAATTATTACTGATATTATCATTATTCTATCAGATACGTGACTGTCCTTTATTACTTGAATGATGTGGAGGAAGGTGGAGAAACAGCATTCCCAATGGCTGACAATACAACTCGTAACATGGAGGTAAGATGCTGGTCAGGTAATAAGGAGATATAGTGAGAGAATCTTTGCTGTATCATTTGTGGTCGAAGCAATTTCACCTTCAGTAGAGAATGTGTAAACAGGCCGGTTTTGGTCACCTTTATCAGGATTTTGCAAGGACGGATTCGTGTTGCGGCATAGCTAGATCAATTCATATCGATCTACTTCGACGTTCCGGGGGGAGGGGTCACTCCTTTATATCATATACAGTAATCATCATGGAGGAAATCACATTACCAAGGAATTCTTTTTAAAAAAGGAATATCATTTTTATTTCCCTAGAATACATATTCCATCGGTATCACAAATGCTGTCATTTGCAAACAGCAAATATTTTCGCCTTTTCTTTAATTTCATTAGTTTGTGACCTCAAGTCGTGGTGATCTGGACTTCTTTAACCTCAGTCACAACTGCTACCAGGGTCTGGTTGTCAGACCACGTAAAGGAACGGCAGTCATGTGGTACAATCACTTTATAGATGAAGAAAGTGGCTGGATGGGCGCAAGGGACGAATATAGCCTACATGGAGGATGCGATATACTGAAGGGAGAAAAATGGATAGCGAATCTCTGGATAACTGCTCCTTACAAGGACGGGGCGCATCTTCCGAGCTCGTGGCTTGGAAATTTTGATATTATTTAGGAGTTGAAATTATTCACATTTGTATTTGGACTCAGACTTTGCGTTTAGAAAATGTCCCAAGAAAAATCATCCTTAAATAATACACTTTACTGCAGCGTCGGCCTGACTACATGAAAAATACCTCTCTGTAATACGTATGGCCGAAACGACACGAGAGATTTTACATTACGAAGCCACATGACTATGGCTAAGTGGTACGAGTAACTAGTATGGAAATAGTAAAACGTCAGGGCCTAGGTCGATGCATGGCTGACTATGTCATGTCTAGAAGATGGATGCATGCACCGCCGTCACCTTCGTTCATCATTTGCAGGAGCCCATTACTAGGAGCCTGCAACTCCCATAACAAGCCAGTCCAACGGCATTTTTACAGACCAATCTATTTCAGATACTTTCCCCCGAAATAGGCCAGTTTCAGTCTACATGAGCACATGCTTCGATAAGGATAAAACAGTGCGGCCTCACGTGAACATGTCGCCATCATGTCGACATGGCAACAATAGTCCGTGCTCGTGATTGCAATTGGTTACTGAGGTTCCCGTAGGAACTTGATTTCGAGATAAATTCGAACTAAAAATAGATCGGTCTGTGAAAACGCCGTGACAAAATATAGGGTAGTTGTAGGCTCCTAGTGATGGGCTTCTGTCATTTGTTGTTGCATAAGGCAAAATGCAAATAATCTTGTATAGACTTGTAAAATCTTTACCTAGCTTTATTTGAAGCACAGAAGAAACTTTTATAACTTCTGTTTTTATTTCTGTCACTCACGGGCTTCCCACAGGCAAAAGGAAAGCAAGGGCGCCGCAGTAAGGCCAGGGAACCAACTATAGAGCACACATTATGAACAGCAATGCAAATAGACTAACACCCAATGCAATTCACACCTAAGCATGTTTAATTAAACTAGGTTTAGAAAAAGAACACTGTTAAAGAAAAACAGCAACTCGGACTTTTATGCAGGATTTAGATTAACTTAAACATGTTTTTTAATTTGTGCTGAATTTGTGCTGAATTTGAAGTAAAAAAACAATTTTAAACCGCGTTTAACTTAACAGCTTTTAAACATGTTTAAGCTTTGGTGTGAACGGGGCGTAAGTGACTTTGAAAAGGGAAGCCTTGGAGCCAAGGCTACTGGTTCAGAACTGCCGGAGCTTATCCCGGTTTCTGTAGCAAGAAGCGGCTAGAAGTGTTTCTACTTCTCCTGGACGCTGGATGCTCGTCCATCACTGGTCACTCCCCGCAATTTTGTTAGGTTTCCCCAACAATTCGCCAGTATCCATTTATACAACTGGGTGGAGAGAGGCACTGTGAGAGTTAAGTGTCTTGCCCGGCCAGGGCTCGAACCCGGACCGCTCGCTCCGGAGTCGAGCGCACTAACCATGAGGCCACCGCAGCTCCCACCAAGGGTCTTACAAAGCTTGACTTAAATAGACGGGAGAATCCTGCAAATTGCTTGAAACTGTTGAACTTAAATTACAGTAGAGTCGATGATTGTTTTCTGAACTACCAGGCAGAACAGTAGTTGATGTAGGCTCAATGTTCCGCCTCTTTTTGGGGGAAGAGTATATGTGCTCATTAAGGCTCTGCTTAGTGAAAACATGCGGAGGTCAAAAGAAAAGCGAGCAAAGCAAGACTTCCCTCTTTTTCTCACGTCCTCCCGCTTCGTCACTACTGACAAAAAGCCTGGAGCCTGCTAAAACAGCGGCTGGTAATTGAGCTTATAAATGTTGCTGGTTCGTCGGATAACTTTGGAAGAACTTTGATCTGGAAGAAAGGTTAAATCATGCTTTGGAAATTTGAGTTTGAGTTGTTTACCAAAGCTGAGCAGGTCAGTACATTCTTGAACTGATCATGCATTAGTACATGCTGAATCAATTAAAAATAGCCAATTCCCTCTACGAGATGCGCCTGCACGGAGTCATGGTAATTGTATTCATCATCTCGGACTGGACATTTGTTTTGATGAATACTCTGCAGGAATGTCACAGAGAGGCAACTCTCCGTTAATGTTACAGTATAATTATAATATAACAGCACATAGTTCGTCAGGCCAATTTAGCTATGTGTCTGCGTGCGTGTACGAGTTCAGATATAACTAAGTCAAAACGCTGACCTTTTATTTATTTTATTGTAAAGCATAAAATAGTTATCTCGTTGTACGGGTGAAAGTGATCGTGGCGACTTAAAAGTGTGTATCGTAAAAATGTTGATCAAATACAAAGTCAATTAATAGTTATACTTTCATGCCGTCGGGAAAGTGTTTTTCGTGATTTTTATTGGTATTCAACTTCCTTTGGCGGTTGCAGCACTAAACAAATTCATTCGTCGTTGCTTCACTCCAAGAGTAGGGTGATATACTTTTTCTTCCCAGAACAATCCAAGCAATTTCTCGACCTAAGGGGAGAGGCCTATTTAAAATCCACTCAAATCCTCTCCCAGGGCCCGCATGTGCACTGCGCGCCGTTTAATTATTTCGAAAACAGTCATCACTTTGCTTTTCTGCCATGTATCTTTTGACTTCAAATGGAAACCAACAATGCAGAATTGCCTTTTCGATGTTGAGGTCTACAACACTTGTCTTTTAATATCTGAGTTATCAGTCTTCAGTGAAGAAGATATCAGGACCGAGTATGTATTGACTCGGGACATGGGCTCTGCTCTTGTATGGAGCGGTGATCCAGTTATTTGCAATCCATTTAATTCCTTTCTTGACTGCACATCCTCCGTGAATTGAATAGTCGTCCATTTTCCCGAGCCAGCCGCTGTCCGGGTCCATGAAGTGGTTGTACCACATGATGGCGGTTCCTTTCTTGGGCCTCACCACAAGATTTGCTTTGTGACAGAATTCACTCAAGTTGTAAATATCTTCTTTGGATCGCATATTCCCGAAATTCTGCACAAAACAGAAAAATTATGCGTTAAATGGCATACATGTACAATGAATACTGAATAGAATTTTCTTTTTTTCGTTTTCAATGACAAACGCACAAAAAAAGAAATTTAAAATTCATAAAGTAATACCGTAGTTATATATCATTATAAATTATAGAAAAAAAGGTCAAGGTAATTTAGGCTACCTTAGAAAGCGCGCATTGTCTGAAGACAGCTGACTTCATTAAAGGAGCTTAAGTATGTGTCAAGTGTAGGAATACAAAGGCGGAAATAATCAGTGTGGCAAGATGCTTTGGTTAAAGATTCTAAAAGTCTGGAAGTCACAAATATATAGAGTAACTAACCTCTTTAACAAAAGTTGCATTGTCCGCCATCGGGAATGCTGTTTCTCCACCCTCGGGAGGCTCATTTAGGAAATAGAGGAAAGTAACATATCTGAAAAATAGGTTTTGAAACAGAGACTTTAAAAATATCACTTCTTTAGAAACATTTTGTGCTGATAAATGAGTGATGGTGAAATTGCAGCTCGGTAAATATATATATGAAAGTAATGTAACACGAGCGTAGGACGCAGAAAAAATCTGAGTCCCGATAGTACCTGGCTCTCCATGAGTTCTCGTAGCTCAGTGGATAGAGCGTCCGCCCGGTGTTCGGAAGGTCATGGGTTCAAATCCTATCGGGACTCAGATTTTTTCTGGGTCCTACGCTCGTGTTACATTACTTTCATATATTTTGTGCCGATGTTTAAAGCACTATTCTGTTCTCGTTTTCTTCGATAAATATACCACCTTAGGTTACATCACGGGACTCTGATAAGAATAAAGTTCTGTCCACACTACGCCAGAGAAATATAAAAACGCAACACAATCTTCTGTCATTTTGGATTTGCGTCTGGGAAAAATTCCGGGTTAGAAACAACAGTTTTTACGATAACTGCAGAAATTCACGCGCGCACATTAGTTAATTTTTATTGTCCATATGCGGGCATACACATGAGTTTAAAATTCATGCGACGCGTCAGCAAGCGAGAGCCGGCAATTCGACAATTTGTTATCGTAAAAAACAAATTGATGTCAGTTTTTAATGCGTCTGTCCTGTTATTGATAATGAATTTCGTCATAACATTGTCAAAGTAGTCTGCGGATCCACGAGGCTATAGCCTCGTGGATCCACAGCTACTTTGACAATGTGATGACGAAATTCATGATCAATAACAGGACAGACGCATTAAAAACTGACATCAATTTGTTTTTTACGATAACAAATTGTCGAATTGCCGGCTCTCGCTTGCTGACGCGTCGCATGAATTTTAAACTCATGTGTATGCCCGCATATGGACAATAAAAATTAACTAATGTGCGCGCGTGAATTTCTGCAGTTATCGTAAAAACTGTTGTTTCTAACCCGGAATTTTTCCCAGACGCAAATCCAAAATGACAGAAGATTGTGTTGCGTTTTTATATTTCTCTGGCGTAGTGTGGACAGAACTTTATTCTTATCAGAGTCCCGTGATGTAACCTAAGGTGGTATATTTATCGAAGAAAACGAGAACAGAATAGTGCTTTAAACATCGGCACAAAATATATGAAAGTAATGTAACACGAGCGTAGGACCCAGAAAAAATCTGAGTCCCGATAGGATTTGAACCCATGACCTTCCGAACACCGGGCGGACGCTCTATCCACTGAGCTACGAGAACTCATGGAGAGCCAGGTACTATCGGGACTCAGATTTTTTCTGCGTCCTACGCTCGTGTTACATTACTTTCATATATATATTTACCGAGCTGCAATTTCACCATCACTCATTTATCAGCACAAAATGTTTCTAAAGAAGTGATATTTTTAAAGTCTCTGTTTCAAAACCTATTTTTCAGATATGTTACTTTCCTCTATTTCCTAAATGAGCCTCCCGAGGGTGGAGAAACAGCATTCCCGATGGCGGACAATGCAACTTTTGTTAAAGAGGTTAGTTACTCTATATATTTGTGACTTCCAGACTTTTAGAATCTTTAACCAAAGCATCTTGCCACACTGATTAGTTCCGCCTTTGTATTCCTACACTTGACACATACTTAAGCTCCTTTAATGAAGTCAGCTGTCTTCAGACAATGCGCGCTTTCTAAGGTAGCCTAAATTACCTTGACCTTTTTTTCTATAAATTATAATGATATATAACTACGGTATTACTTTATGAATTTTAAATTTCTTTTTTTGTGCGTTTGTCATTGAAAACGAAAAAAAGAAAATTCTATTCAGTATTCATTGTACATGTATGCCATTTAACGCATAATTTTTCTGTTTTGTGCAGAATTTCGGGAATATGCGATCCAAAGAAGATATTTACAACTTGAGTGAATTCTGTCACAAAGCAAATCTTGTGGTGAGGCCCAAGAAAGGAACCGCCATCATGTGGTACAACCACTTCATGGACCCGGACAGCGGCTGGCTCGGGAAAATGGACGACTATTCAATTCACGGAGGATGTGCAGTCAAGAAAGGAATTAAATGGATTGCAAATAACTGGATCACCGCTCCATACAAGAGCAGAGCCCATGTCCCGAGTCAATACATACTCGGTCCTGATATCTTCTTCACTGAAGACTGATAACTCAGATATTAAAAGACAAGTGTTGTAGACCTCAACATCGAAAAGGCAATTCTGCATTGTTGGTTTCCATTTGAAGTCAAAAGATACATGGCAGAAAAGCAAAGTGATGACTGTTTTCGAAATAATTAAACGGCGCGCAGTGCACATGCGGGCCCTGGGAGAGGATTTGAGTGGATTTTAAATAGGCCTCTCCCCTTAGGTCGAGAAATTGCTTGGATTGTTCTGGGAAGAAAAAGGAAATCACCCTACCCTTGGAGTGAAACAACGACGAATGAATTTGTTTAGTGCTGCAACCGCCAAAGGAAGTTGAATACCAATAAAAATCACGGAAAAACACTTTCCCGACGGCATGAAAGTATAACTATCAATTGACTTTGTATTTGATCAACATTTTTACGATACAACTTTTAAGTCGCCACGATCACTTTCACCCGTACAACGAGATAACTATTTTATGCTTTACAATAAAATAAAAAAAGGTCAGCGTTTTGACCTAGTTATATCTGAACTCGTACACGCACGCAGACACATAGCTAAATTGGCCTGACGAACTATGTGCTGTTATATTATAATTATACTGTAACATTAACGGAGAGTTGCCTCTCTGTGACATTCCTGCAGAGTATTCATCAAAACAAATGTCCAGTCCGAGATGATGAATACAATTACCATGACTCCGTGCAGGCGCATCTCGTAGAGGGAATTGGCTATTTTTAATTGATTCAGCATGTACTAATGCATGATCAGTTCAAGAATGTACTGACCTGCTCAGCTTTGGTAAACAACTCAAACTCAAATTTCCAAAGCATGATTTAACCTTTCTTCCAGATCAAAGTTCTTCCAAAGTTATCCGACGAACCAGCAACATCTATAAGCTCAATTACCAGCCGCTGTTTTAGCAGGCTCCAGGCTTTTTGTCAGTAGTGACGAAGCGGGAGGACGTGAGAAAAAGAGGGAAGTCTTGCTTTGCTCGCTTTTCTTTTGACCTCCGCATGTTTTCACTAAGCAGAGCCTTAATGAGCACATATACTCTTCCCCCAAAAAGAGGCGGAACATTGAGCCTACATCAACTACTGTTCTGCCTGGTAGTTCAGAAAACAATCATCGACTCTACTGTAATTTAAGTTCAACAGTTTCAAGCAATTTGCAGGATTCTCCCGTCTATTTAAGTCAAGCTTTGTAAGACCCTTGGTGGGAGCTGCGGTGGCCTCATGGTTAGTGCGCTCGACTCCGGAGCGAGCGGTCCGGGTTCGAGCCCTGGCCGGGCAAGACACTTAACTCTCACAGTGCCTCTCTCCACCCAGTTGTATAAATGGATACTGGCGAATTGTTGGGGAAACCTAACAAAATTGCGGGGAGTGACCAGTGATGGACGAGCATCCAGCGTCCAGGAGAAGTAGAAACACTTCTAGCCGCTTCTTGCTACAGAAACCGGGATAAGCTCCGGCAGTTCTGAACCAGTAGCCTTGGCTCCAAGGCTTCCCTTTTCAAAGTCACTTACGCCCCGTTCACACCAAAGCTTAAACATGTTTAAAAGCTGTTAAGTTAAACGCGGTTTAAAATTGTTTTTTTACTTCAAATTCAGCACAAATTCAGCACAAATTAAAAAACATGTTTAAGTTAATCTAAATCCTGCATAAAAGTCCGAGTTGCTGTTTTCTTTAACAGTGTTCTTTTTCTAAACCTAGTTTAATTAAACATGCTTAGGTGTGAATTGCATTGGGTGTTAGTCTATTTGCATTGCTGTTCATAATGTGTGCTCTATAGTTGGTTCCCTGGCCTTACTGCGGCGCCCTTGCTTTCCTTTTGCCTGTGGGAAGCCCGTGAGTGACAGAAATAAAAACAGAAGTTATAAAAGTTTCTTCTGTGCTTCAAATAAAGCTAGGTAAAGATTTTACAAGTCTATACAAGATTATTTGCATTTTGCCTTATGCAACAACAAATGACAGAAGCCCATCACTAGGAGCCTACAACTACCCTATATTTTGTCACGGCGTTTTCACAGACCGATCTATTTTTAGTTCGAATTTATCTCGAAATCAAGTTCCTACGGGAACCTCAGTAACCAATTGCAATCACGAGCACGGACTATTGTTGCCATGTCGACATGATGGCGACATGTTCACGTGAGGCCGCACTGTTTTATCCTTATCGAAGCATGTGCTCATGTAGACTGAAACTGGCCTATTTCGGGGGAAAGTATCTGAAATAGATTGGTCTGTAAAAATGCCGTTGGACTGGCTTGTTATGGGAGTTGCAGGCTCCTAGTAATGGGCTCCTGCAAATGATGAACGAAGGTGACGGCGGTGCATGCATCCATCTTCTAGACATGACATAGTCAGCCATGCATCGACCTAGGCCCTGACGTTTTACTATTTCCATACTAGTTACTCGTACCACTTAGCCATAGTCATGTGGCTTCGTAATGTAAAATCTCTCGTGTCGTTTCGGCCATACGTATTACAGAGAGGTATTTTTCATGTAGTCAGGCCGACGCTGCAGTAAAGTGTATTATTTAAGGATGATTTTTCTTGGGACATTTTCTAAACGCAAAGTCTGAGTCCAAATACAAATGTGAATAATTTCAACTCCTAAATAATATCAAAATTTCCAAGCCACGAGCTCGGAAGATGCGCCCCGTCCTTGTAAGGAGCAGTTATCCAGAGATTCGCTATCCATTTTTCTCCCTTCAGTATATCGCATCCTCCATGTAGGCTATATTCGTCCCTTGCGCCCATCCAGCCACTTTCTTCATCTATAAAGTGATTGTACCACATGACTGCCGTTCCTTTACGTGGTCTGACAACCAGACCCTGGTAGCAGTTGTGACTGAGGTTAAAGAAGTCCAGATCACCACGACTTGAGGTCACAAACTAATGAAATTAAAGAAAAGGCGAAAATATTTGCTGTTTGCAAATGACAGCATTTGTGATACCGATGGAATATGTATTCTAGGGAAATAAAAATGATATTCCTTTTTTAAAAAGAATTCCTTGGTAATGTGATTTCCTCCATGATGATTACTGTATATGATATAAAGGAGTGACCCCTCCCCCCGGAACGTCGAAGTAGATCGATATGAATTGATCTAGCTATGCCGCAACACGAATCCGTCCTTGCAAAATCCTGATAAAGGTGACCAAAACCGGCCTGTTTACACATTCTCTACTGAAGGTGAAATTGCTTCGACCACAAATGATACAGCAAAGATTCTCTCACTATATCTCCTTATTACCTGACCAGCATCTTACCTCCATGTTACGAGTTGTATTGTCAGCCATTGGGAATGCTGTTTCTCCACCTTCCTCCACATCATTCAAGTAATAAAGGACAGTCACGTATCTGATAGAATAATGATAATATCAGTAATAATTGAAACTGATATCGCACAGTAGCCATAAAAATACGAAACTGCACTTTGGATAAAATATTAAAATCAAGTCATAAAATAAGACTAAAAATTTACATACATTACAAAATTTACAACAAGAATGAAAAACTTGAGGAGTTCGATTAATATTAAGTTTGGGTTTTCTATAGAGCTTTTTTTGCATTACTCCAGGTTAGTTTTGTTAATTCATGAACAGTTATATTTAAGTTGACGTGCTAATAAAAAAAACAACCGTAAATTAAAATTTCAATATATCGATAGTTAAATTCTTGGGTGACAAATGTCTCTTCCACCGGTAAATGAACACATCCGTCACAGAGCTACTGTTCGAGTTTTAGAAAGTAGCGTTAATAACTGCATCAACTGAACTAACACACACATTTTCAATTTCTCGTCCATAGTTCGCATGATGTGGCATCGACATCGTTTAGAAAAATCTTGCTGCCTGAAAAGACGCATACCTACAAAGCTTACAACTTTCGCCTTTCAGAAAAGTTCCGACCACATCTTCATGAAGATGGCAGCACTTTTTGTCTGTTCTCTGCTCGGTTTCAGAATCAAAGTGAGCGTGGTAATGACCATGTTTCCCATAGCGGACAACCTGGTGACAGACAAATTATGCTTTCATCATTTCATCATTACCTGTTACCACTGAACAAATTAAAGTGTGAGGTTTACACTCTCAAATAGTGCAATATTCTACCCTGGGTATTGTTATTAATGACGTGGTCATAAGTTATGAGGAATTGCTCTAATATGGGACAAGCGCTAGACCAGGCGAAAACAGAAGCGGATAGTTAGACCAAACCCGACTTGCTCGTTGGGTGGGAGGCTGGGTCGACAACCTCGTCGCTTTCGCGGTCTCGAGTAGAATGATACTGTCATTTGCATAATCCCTAAAGTATCAGTAACCAATGCACCGAGTTTGCATAGCAGTTAAATCAATGCAAAATTTAGCACGAAATAGTAGACTTCAAGTGGAATTTCGTTATACTTAACTTTTTGTCCAATAGCGAGCGGAGTTTTCGTAAGACCGTGAGTTAGTTATTACCTGAATTCTTTCACTTCCATATACAATTTCTCGAGGAAGTCTGGTAAGTTCCACAATTCTAAAAATAATAAAAGATAAAGAGAATTATTGTTATAGAGGTTGACAATGCGACTAGCCACTAGGAATGAGTGTCACCCTGGAAACAAGAATGGTAGACAGGATGGGCTCCTGGCGAGCAAAACTGGGGAGCAGTATAAATGGCCTAACCTCCGTTCCCCCTAAAAATGCTTGCCTTGTCTCCAATCGCGAATTCCCTCTGTGACATGAGCCGGCAAAGCATCACGGCAGTTTTATCTATCATCTAGGATTTCATTGGTTTTGACGAATAGAACTTCCATGATTCCCTGCAAGCACGTCTCATAGAGAGAATTGCCGTGACCTCTTCTGCTTTTTGGCGCCTCACTCGAAAATGTACGATTGAGAGTGCGGACTAGCAGTATTCTGAAAACTTTATACCTCTCTGTGACTTTATCTAAAACTGGATCATGCAAAGCTCTCTGGTTAATCCAGGTCTGATCACTGTATCTTGGTCTGTGTAGTGGATGTGACAAAGCAGTTGCCGAGAGCAAGTCCATCAATCCCAACGAGTTCATCTGCTTGAATTCATCCAGGGTAGCATACCCTTGGGAAGAAAGGTTATTTTTTCACGAAAAGGATCTCAATGGTAAATAAGGTTGTTAATTATATTTTGCTTTAAAATTCAGTTCTACCCAAACAACATTAAGCTACATGTTAATTACATATATTGTTAAGCTGTCGAATTTGGGGAACGGTTTGCTGTATGAAAATATCATGTTCATTAATGAAGTTTGTAGATTTTGTCGGCCCCTGTGGGACCGGCGTAAAGTAATAGCAATCCTTCTTCATTTATCCCTATTTTGAGCGACATGTAGTGCCTCACCCCAAATAAGTGAGGAGTGAAGGGTACCCATTTTAAACCCATCTTCCCGACTACTGAACTCGTCTCCGTAAAGTCACGAAACGCGAATATTGAACCAGGCATTAGAAAGGCTAAAAAACGTAACATGATAGAGCAAAATTTTGTTTTCAGTCAAGTTGGCAAGGAATCAGGCAGACGAGAAACTAACGCGGCGCTATTTATTAATTACGGAAACTTTGCATACCATCGTCTAGTTCCGTCACGTTCACACTGTGAAGCCTGAAATAATGAGCAAAAAATTAAAAAAAGTTATATGAACGAACGCATAAGGGCGAGAAAGAGGGCAAAAAGAAAACTGAGGTTACTATAACAATGAAATTCACTTAAATTCAGCACTATCATTAAGCATTGTGGATACATCCTTTCAGGCATGCAACCTTACATTTCCAAAGTGTCCTCCTTTGTTAGAATCAAATACTGGTACTTCTTTGCATAGGCCATAAGCTGTGAAAAGATCACAAAACTGATAGGTGATGTGACATGATGTAAATTATTTGGCAGAATATTATCAGTAATAAGGGACTGATTGAGAAAAAACCCCTACCTTAATTAAACAGCGAATTAAAGCATTAACATCAAATTGTCTAATCGGTTATTATTTATTATATTTTAAAATATAGATAGGACCCTGCGCGCGCTCTGAATGGTCAAACACCTATGTTTTATCAGAGTATAAAACATAGAAAAAGCGTGTTTGATTGTTTTGCGCGCGTAAAATCTATATTTTAAAGCCTAAGCCTAAGCCGTGTATTACACTGTGATAAAACACTCTGGTCATTTGAGAACACTCGAGAAATGTAGAAAACACTCGCCTGCGGCTCGTGTTTTCTACATTTCCCTCGTGTTCTCAAAAGACAGTCGTGTTTTATCATAGTGTAATACACGGCTTAGACTTCTTTATTTGTTAATTTAAAGACATTTTGGACCAAAAGATTTGATAGATTATAACTATATATATTCTCGTTTACATTCTATACATTATTTATACATTTATATACTAAACAATTATTGGATGAGGCTTTTGTGATATCCAGAATAATCAAGGTCGAGGTAAGGATTATGACGTCTCGGGCGCTGATTTCGAAAATTCATTGTACTCTTCCGGACAATCAGAAAAGAGTTCAAGACTTCAATGTATATATTAAACAGGTTTATTGTACAGGTTACTTTCGTTTTACTAGTAGAGCCAAAAAGTTCAAAACAAAAACCATTTCCAAAGACTGTACTAGTTTCATTTTGTTTTTCTTTGTTTTATTTTATATCCGAACCCCTAATGTCGTTCTGTGTTGATTTTGTTGACATTTGCTGATTACTTTTTTTGATATAAGACAAAAGTAGTAATACACTCAATCTAAATGGAGCCAGATATAAGCGATCATACCTCTTCCAAAGTTAATTTTCCATTCTTGTCGAGATCCCAAGTATGAAAATAATCTACACGCATTGGTCCATCTGAAATTAAATGCCTCGTTTGTAACACACTGCCATTCTTACATACATACACATACTGATATAACTCAGTTTATTTTTGCTCTGCGGGTTGGTGAGGCTGATTAGGCCTGTGGCGATGACGGATGCTAACTTGTAGAGAAACAAATAATAGACCACTAAAATTCAGACTAAGGCAGAGGAAAGTTGAACAAATTGGTTTAAATTACATGGCGTAACTATAATAGTGAGTCTAACCCATAAAAGAATGACAGATTTATAAACTCTAGAAGCTGAGGCTGTGGGCCCTGAGCTTTGTAAAAAGAGATGACATTGTGTTCAAGGATTCTAAGGTGTCAGAAATGTCGTTCAAAGTAACGACCGCCGATGGAGCATTTTACTGATTTTAAGCAAAACGAGTTAGACTTTTATAATTTAAAGGGGCTCAGTCACGGTTGAACGGTTTGAAAAGTTAGGCTAAACTCTTCAATTTCGTTGTTTGTAATCCGTGTCAATCTTCTCCATCCTTAACCATCCTTGTTTCTTTATGGTTTATTATCGTCTCTTTGATGTTTTTCAAGTTTCCTTCAATTTAACGGTAATTTTAATTTGTCGATGCTCAAAATAACTCAAAATACCGTGACTGAGCCCCTTCAAAGCCATCTTGGCGACCTCACTTTCTACGACATGTCAAAGACATCGGTTCTTACTTCTGATGTCAGGAATCTCAAAGTCACTCATAGACTGAAGTCCTCCACGAGCCACACTACTGATGAACTGCTTGCTTTCCGCTAACCGAACAATGTGATCACACTCCTCGTCAGACAGAAAATTTGGAATTTCTAGAAAAATACATAAAACTCGGACATTGCCCTTAAAGTTCAAGATGGCGGCCACAGTATACCGCCATCTTGGATTTGAGAACAGTGAGCTTGAGGTTCTGAGAGAGTCATAGAAAGAGCCGAAATCGGGAGGACTTAGGACGAGGGGCCAAGAACTGTTGTTAGAGAAAGGAAGTTAATTGGTTGTTATTTATATGTTTGTCACATGGGGAAAGTCTATTGAGCAACTGAAAGGCAAATGAAGAGCAATAGTACTCTGATATTTTAGTAATCTTACCAAACAAAAGAGGTCGCATTGCTCTTGTTATGCGCTTTTTGATTCCATCTCCAAGATCTACCTCTTCGACGTGACCAACCTATATAATGACGTATAGTGCCCAGCTTGAGTTATGCCATTTCAAAGAAACACTGTTTGTCAGATATATGTCCTGCGACGAAAACTAAATTATAATTATGGGTGTAAAGAACTCTTGCCATTAACTTACAACCTACCCCGCCCAGTATGTACCCTTTTAACTCACTTTTGGATTTGCTCGTTCAATACTGAGATCTCGCGAGCTATGAATTCAAATACGCGGGTGATTTACGCTTTGTTCCCTGAGGAAATAATTCAAGTTGTCGATTTTGTCCTTATATCTTTGAACAGCGATGGTGTCGAACATTAATCAAAACACATAAACTACAAGTACCCGCCTGACCTGGAAACCTTGTAGCAAATTAGCAAGTTATTGCTTGTGTTAATTAATTTTCATGCCGCTGCACATTCAACATCAAGGGGTCTTGTCCAAAATATCAAGACTTTTCAGGCCTAGGACACTCAATAAACGTATAGCAATCTTCATGGTCAATTCACGTAATTTGGCAACTACTTTCATTAATTTTATCTGATTCGATTTATTACGGCAAATCCAAATCATGGATTAACAGTTGCGATAAAATGGTCAGTTATCCATATTTTCGTTTCAGTTCAGTTGAAAATACAAAATATTTTGATCATGTTCCCACCTTGACACCATTGATTCTCGTCAATCCAGCCTTTCTGCCGATGACACAGGGTTCGTCTCCATGCGAATCGAACCTTTTGTAATCGCAACTCTCGCCGTCCCGTACAAATCTACACACGTTATAACTCTGTTTTTCGCATTTAGTAGACAAAGCGAAAATAAGGCTTGAAATGTAGAAAACCCATAACAGGCTAAACGCGGTCATTATTTGCCGCTTTTAAGACTAAACAGTTGGTTCTGTTTTATCTTTCATTTTAGCGTTGTTATTTTATAGCACCAGTGAAGTGCAGACTAATGTAATAAATATTAATTAATCGTGTTTTATGGTAAACATGTTCCGTGATACATATTTTGCATTTGTTTATCTGTTTTTAGAGCTCTGCAAAATATTTGATCGATGTTTTCAGCTGAAAAAAATGGATTTGCTTTTTCACGATTGCATGTAAGGCTTCAATGCAAAACTAAATAAGATTACCCATAGAAAGTTCACAGAAAATGGAAAGCAGGTGGGATTTATTTTCCACACTGCAAAAAATTATTGGAACAAAGAAAACAGCGAATGGTACCAGAAAGTAGTTTGCTGGCACCAGGAAAACGATTCAAACTGACCTCGTTCAAATTATCCAAAGATTATAGCGCGAGATACCTTACGCTATTTTAGTGTGATCTGTTACAGAAAACTATTTTCATTCGAGAGTTGAAGGTAAATTACGTTTGCGTTGATTTAAATTTACATTTCGAACCATTGTGATTGTTAAAAAAAAAAAACAACTCGCGCCTCTTTGTCAACCAATCACAAAACATATCAACCTTTATTTACCCTGGGCACTGAGCGTTTATAGCACAAGTGCTAGGAGGGCCGAGCAAACAACTCAAACAAATACTGATTCAAACTGAACATAGCATTGTTAAGAATCCCAACTGGCCGGAGGTTAACCTGTTGGCTATTTACAAGCGTGGCTGAGGATTTGAGCGGATCAATATCAGTATCTGGGCAGCTGCGCACCAACCCCTCCCCTAACCCAACGGTAACACTAACATATTGGGTTAGGGGACATGCGGACGTACGTGGATGCCACTCTAATTAAGCACTCTTTAGTTTTGAAGGACGATTTACTCTAAAAGTCTCAAACTTTCAGTGGCTGTTCATTCATCCTTTGAAGCGATTTTGATATGTCAATTGTGCGTCCATCATGTTTGACGTTGCCATGGCAACCGCAAATTCCATTTGTTCGTTTTTGACGTACTTCTGTACTTTTTTCAATTTTCTTCATAAAATTTCAGATATCACCAATTTCTTCATTTCAAAAGCATTCTGGTTTGATTTTGCATTAAGTTTAGTTATTTCTTCATTTTTTTTGGAAAATAGTAAACTCTAAGATGGCGGATCCAAAATGACGTCATTTGACGTCATATGACGTCAACACTAACAGATATAGTATCATTTTGTAGAGTTGGGCTATGTAATCGATGTATATTTATTTCGCTATGCCTTAATAGAACGGAAACCCAAAGAGGGGTTCTATCGACCCCCCTTTGTACCATGGTAGGGGTATGAGTTACATGTAGCTTGTACGTCCAACGGTTAAGGCTCGTGATATTCGGCCAGGCGATTGCTGCGACATGAGATCGGCGGTTCTATGGACCCCCCTTTGTACCATGGTAGGGGTATGAGTTACATGTAACTTTTACGTCCAACGATTAAGGCTCGTGATATTCGGCCAGGCGATTGCTGCGACATCAGATCGGCGGTCTCAGTTCGCGCTCGGTGGCGAGACTATCGACTACTACTTTACGGTAAGGGTTGAAATATTGAAACCTCGACATGATCCCGTGGTTTCGGGGACCCTCCTCTTCACTGACTAGGATTTATTTTGTTTAAATGTTTTTCCTTAGGCCTCAGTCGAGGTCAAGCGCATGAGTATATGAAATAAACGAAAACCGAACCGTTATCTACGCGTTCTATCAATTTAATGAGACGGTCGATCATTTTACTGTGTCATTCTTTGAATGCTTGTTTGTTCTTTAAGTCCTTGGCCAGAAAAAAATTGTAAAAGAAAATTAAGCAAGCTTTACCACGACTGCTCACATGATTTTATTTGTATTTTATTTTAATTTACATATTCTACTAGCTAGCTGGGAAATAAAATAAGTCGGCACTGTAGAGGTGTTTTCAAAAGTACATTTCATGCAATCCCATTGCTTGTGTTCAAGGATCAAGTTATAACTGTTAGAGTTACCTAAATTTTCATAAAAGTATTTTCTTAAACATTCAAGTAGAAAGCTGAGAAACAGAAAGGAAACCGGTTGTCCTGACATGTAGATAGTCTCGGACGCTCTGAGACGTATTCACTTAACAATTTTTTAGGTTTTACTCGTAAGACTTCATTTAGTCGTAGAGAGGACATTGTAAAGCTTTAGCTAATAAAAATTGAGCCACGAGCTAGGGATATGTGCTCCATCTTTGTATGGTGCTGTGATCCAGTTATTCGCGATCCATTTTTCTCCTTTTATTATGTCACATCCTCCATGTAAACTGTACTCATCCATTTTACCTAGCCAACCACTGTCATCATCCATGAAATGGTTATACCACATGACTGCAGTTCCCTTGCGAGGCTTGATCAATAAATTACCCACATGGCAGTTGTGGCTGAGGTTGAAATAGTCCAGCTGGCCTCGGCTGTCTTTTAAGTACTGCTTGATAAAATTAAAAAAACGTTACCACAGTAACCCTACTGAGCGTATAGGCCGTACTAGAAGCTCGATATGTTTTAGGAATAGGTGAAGCGAATTTCATAGATTTATAGCCTACAATTATACTATTCAGTACTAATAATCTAAGTTTAGTTAAGTTTAGAGGAGAAAAGAAAGTCATCATTACAGCTCTCCATAAACCGTGTCCCGTAGTTTTTAAATGGAGACCACCTTACATGGTTACCAATAAATTCAGTGTCAGCGGCTGGCTTGAATAAACGGGAATATCCCCTTGGAATAAAACATGAAGACATGATTGATCATCGCAGTTTTACACACAACTTACTGAAGCAATAATGTGAAATTAAACGGGCCCTAGTCAGCCACACCTTTGTTTTTGTTTACATACTAGAATTTGGCTATTATATTTTATTCGGAGCCTGTCGAAACGAAGAAAAATCATTGTAGAACTACTCAAGATAATTAAACATACCTTCTGGAACACAGCTTACAGTAAAACAATAAGGATTCGCTTCACCATGCTATGTCAATAATTTCGATGGCATCGAAAATGGCGGAGGCTGACTAGGGTCCTTTAAATCCTATATTTCATAAATCCGGCCACTTGTATCCTTTACCATCTACGGGGATATTACGAACTCACAATGTGACCAGCTCCCAGTTGGCTCGATAGCTCAGTTAATAGAGCACTGCAACGGTATCGCAGAGGTCATCGGTTCGAATCCCGTTAAGGCCTGAATTTTTTTCTGACTTAAATTTCAAAACTGCTTGAGTTTTTTGTATGTAACTGCGATGATCAAACAGGTCTCCACATCTTTCTCCGCTGTTCAATTAAGCAATAGACCACAAGTTTCTATGGTTTATAGGCTGATAAACCACGCGGGATGTTGGTAGAACACGAGAAGAATTTGTAAATCACGAGCCGCAGGCGAGTGATTTACGAATTCTTCGAGTGTTCTGCCAACATCCCAAGTGGTTTATCAGCCTATAAACCATAGAAACTTGTGGTCTATTGCTTTTATATAATAATTCAGAAGACGCGCGATTTTTCCATGGGTCCGGTTTACCGGCACAATAAACCATAGCTGATTGACCAATCAAAGCGCGCGCATTGATTTTGTTATTGTATAAATGTATGATATTTCATGCATTTACTTGCAGAATAAAACAGTTGTCTTTTTGTGCCTCTCCTTTAGGAAAGGAGTGAAGCAGTTATTTAAAAAGACTTAACTGACCTCCATGTTTAAAGTTTCGTTGTCTGCAACAGGAAAAGCTGTTTCACCTCCAGCTTCGACATCATTGAGATAATACAAAATGGTGATGTACCTAAGAATTACAAGGAAATATAATCGACATCTATGTTTTACGTTAGTGGAGGCGCGTGATGGCCCCAGCTCCGGATTGTGCGGTCCGGGTTAAGTTCGAACCTTGGCCGGAGACATTGTGTTGTGTTCTTGGGCAAGACACTTTACTCTCACAGTGCATATCTCGTTTGATTCACCCAGGTGTAAATTATATAGACACAGGCGAATTTAACACTGCGGGTAAGCCTGCATCGAACCTAGCTAGCATCCCGTAAATGAGGAGTAGAAATACTCTGGTCACCTCGCAGCTCTTACAAGGTCTCACCTGATTGGAGACCACCCTTGAGGTTTAACAAAAGAACAAACCACAGAAACAATGGACCCTAGCCCTTAAACAAAAGGGCTGCGACTCTATCCTCGCCAATGAAATTTAGAGCTTGTAGGAGCTGCGACGCTACCGAAATACTCCACGCCTCTTCATACTACTACCGAACTGGAGTTAAGCGCCGACCTTATGAGCCACTTGGTTCGTATGAATACTTTACCTTTGCCATGTTTTGCGTAAGTCACGTCTATACAGTTATTCAGAGGTGTTTAACATAAAGTACTTTGACTGACAAGAAAGCATCTAAAATGTCTGGCAGAATAAAAACTTATAGCGCCAACAGGTACTAATATACGTACTTTTCCTGACGGGTATGATCTAACCTGCAAAGCCTACAGGGATGTTCAAAGCTCAGCATCTTTTCTTCTGTTTGCTGGTGACAGCAAGGAATCTCGGTCTTCTCGTGAGTCTCTGAATCGAAATGAGCGTGATAATGACCAACTTGATCGTAATATACAACCTGTGGAGACATGAGATGAGATGTCATAACGAACGGTATTATTCATTCAAAATATTTCCCCGTTTCTGATTGGTTAAAACTACACGTATAATTCACCATAACCAGCTGCTGTTCACCAAATTTGGAAAGAATCTTCGTCATTTTGAATCAATGACGTCAAAAGTGCAGCCCGCTGAAAATTATTGACCCAATGACGTCAAAAGTGCAGCCCGCTGCAGATTATTGAACCGTTGACCGAGAATACCTGGGGACGAGATTGTGTTATTTTTGGTGAGCAGAAAAACAAAGAGCGAAATGGCGAAACTTCTTTAAGAACGGGGTAATATTTTGAATGAATAATAAAGCAATTATTGAATTCGGCTTTCGTAGGACATGAAGAATTCTGAAGATCTCGGAGAGTGTTATCCACCTCGGCTTTCGGCCTCTGTGGATAACACTCTCTTTGATCTGCATAATTCTTCATATCCTACTCAGCCTCATTCAATAATTGCTAACTATTCATTCAATATATTTCCCCGTTTCTGATTGGTTAAAATCACACGCATAATTCACCATAACCAGCTGGTGTTGACCAAATTTAGAAAGAATTTTGTTATATTGAAGCGATGAAGTCAAAAGTGCAGCCCGCTGCAGATTATTGAACTGTCGACCGAGAAACCTGGGGACGAGGTTGTGTTATTTTTGGTGAACAGAAAAACAAAGAGCTCATTTTCTCCTTTAGAGTTTCAAAATAAAGCGAATTAATTAAGCGAATAAATAAAGCGAATTATTTAAATAAATAATATCAACCTCGGCCTTCGGCCTCGGTGGATAACACCCTCCTTGATCTTCAGATTTCTTCATATCCTACTCAGCCTCATTTAATAGTTGCTAAGTATTATAAAAGTTGGACTGGTCAGGGAAGCAGGCTAAACTCGCCTCTTTTTCTTGGGACATTAACCCTTTAATAAATCTGATATATAAAAAGTGCACTCTCAGACTGCTTTTAAGAATGTTGGTGCATTGCTACATTCTTACCTGAAGTCTTTCGCTTCCATATATGATTTCTCTTGGCAACTTAGTTAATTTGATTACTCTGGAAATTTAAAATTCACAAAGATAACGTCAAACCAAAATATTGTTTTGGACGATATTTTCGGCTTGCTTTGCCCCTAAAGGAAAGTCTGCATGCACACGAGCTAAGAAGCTCATCAGGCCAGGATTTTTCCCGGTTTCTGTAGCTTGATGTGACTAGGAATATTTCTAGTTCCCCTTGGAAGGGATGCTAAGTCATCGCAGGGTTACCTCGGCATTAAATTTGCCAGTACCCATTTGTACACCTGGGTGGAGAGAGGCACTTGTGGGAGCATAGTGTTGCTCGAGAAAACAACGTCCCTCGGCCAGGGCCCGAACAGCTCACTCCGGAGCCGAGCGCACTAACCTTGAGGTCATCGCGCTCCCACCATTTGCCGCTCAGGGGGTAAGCAAGTAATATATATCTGGCGAAAACTTAACCAGCCTCAGATTTGTCACGGGACGAGACAGTGCATATGATTATTGAGTTGCTGGTAAAACGAGAACTGAGCGGTAAACTCTCGTCACTTTCATACGTATTGATCCAGATGAATTGGCACAATTCTGTAAGATTAGGAAGTTCATTAAAAAAAACAAAAATCATGTCAGAAAAGGTAATATTCCATGGTGACTTTGGTTTATTTACTTGCCTTTCTATGATTCTGTCCAACATCGGATCTTTGAGGTATCTTTGGTTCACAAAGGTTTGATAACTGTAGCGAGGTCTGTACTTTGGATGAGTTTTACCCGCGTGGAACATGATTGTATCAGCACCTCGAGTATTCATGTTCTCAAACTCGTTAGGCGTGATAAAACCTGAGACAAACAAACAAACAAACAAACAAACAAACAAACAAACAGTAGGTTATACGCTTCAGCTGAATTCGGTCAACTTTGGCGCACGCGAGGTTCAATACCATGAGACAGAGCAAGGATGTGTACTGGTATGTCTTAAATTTTAGTCGGCCAATAATGGTACAGCAAGATAAATAGTTATTACTTGTGATAGAGCGGTTTTCAAATGAGTGTCGAAAGTAATCAGGCAATTAATTTCGTTTTGATTTTGGTTTTTTGAGAATGGCTAAGTTTCCTAATTAGTTTTCTTTTGTTTTTCATATTACGACACTCAATAAAAACCTCTCTTTAACAAATTGACGTCACTTTTTCATGCGTCTGTCCTGTTATTGATCATGAATTTCGTCATAGCATTGTCAAAGTAGCTGTGGATCCACGAGGCGATAGCCGAGTGGATCCGCAGACTACTTTGACAATGCTATGACGAAATTCATTGTCAATAACAGGACAGACGCTTTAAAAACTGACATCAATTTGTTTTTTACGATAACAAATTGTCGAATTGCCCGCTCTCGCTCGCTGACGTGTCGCATGAATTTCAAATTTATGTGTCTGTCCGGATATGGACAATAAAAATTAACCAATGAGCGCGCGTGAATTTCTGCAGTTATCGTAAAAACAACATTTAACCGCCTATTTATAGGGTTTGTCATTTTTGAAGGCGCGTAATATAATTTTGAATGAATGAATGAATGCTTATTTGCCACTCAGTAATATTACAAGATAATCAACAATAAGAGTAAAGTCGTTATATGTAAGAGAAGAGGGATGAATATTACTGTAACAATAATTGTGGCGAGGAGACACCAAGAAACCACCAGAGGGACCCCCTCATATGCCTATCATTAATCTAAACAATCTTTCGCATTGTAAAGAGACTGTTTCATTTATTTTTGTTTTATTTATTCATTCTGAAATTGCCTGCTTTTCATTCATTTGCAGACTGTGATGTAGTTACGATCAGTCCGATACAACAGAGAATATCTGGTCATCGGCACTTCGAATTCACAGCAGTGCCAACTCAATGCTTATCTGTCGTGAGGCAGTCACCTAAGCGTAAGATGTAGACTAGCTGCTGACAGCCGGTCAAAGTTTTAATTTTTAATTTTAATTTACAGGGCCACAGACGCAAATGGCGCCATGCTGCACATGAGTGGTCAAGTGGCGCGCCCGTGTCTCGTGCCAATCCCTTCCAGTATAAACGTCTCGCCTCATGATCGCTGTCAGATTTCGCGAGAAAAACAGACTGCTAAGTGTTTGAGCATGCCTCAGTAACTTACCATCGTCTAATTCAGTAACGTTCACCTTGTGGAGTCTGTTAAGTGATAAGATAAATACCAAAGTGAGTAATTAACAAATTTACTACATTATTTGAATTTTCGATTCTATATAAATACTACTCACAGTTCCATTAAATCCTCTGCGCTAAATACGGCGTAGATATATCTCTTGGCGTATTCTATTACCTGCAAAGAATAGAAATGAAAAACAAAGACTAACTTGTTAGTAACAGGCGACAAAGAGAACGTCCTTGAACCCAGAAGGCTTACTTTTTTGAGTTCGCCTATGATCATGGCAAGCAAATATTCAGTTTTCCATTCACCGAAGCTTCAGCCTCTGAACTGTCTGCCATTCTGAAGAAATTCGTCTCTAAAGAAGCTACTTTGGAGGCCGCCATTTTGAAACTGCACTTGGCAGCCAAGCCGTGTTTACGTGACGTCATTCCGTCCGAGATAAAATCGGCGGGGGAGAAAAACCTGTAACTGATTTTGAATCCTTCACAAGGTCAGCAAAGTGCACAAGCGATTATCCACCTCAAAATCTTCACTGCTATCATTTCGGAGTTTGGGGCATGTTAAGCTCAAAATAATCCATGACCCACAGTGGTAGTTAAAAGGCTTGACGGAAACCATTTTGGACGAAGTGGCGTCACGAAAATGCGGCCTGGCTGCTGAGTACTGTTGAAAATGGGTGCAACGATGTCGAGTTTTAGGTTTCTTTGAAGACGAATTTCCCAAGGAAAAGCTGCAAATTAGAGAACCCTCGGCGAATGACTACACTTGGTGCGAGGATTTTTTAGCGCTGACAAAAATATGCGTTTTTAGGAGTGGCCTCCTTTAAGGTTAACACATCCTGGGACTATTCCCCGCAAAAAGACCTTGAAGAATTTCTCTACCTAGAGGACTACGACTAATTGCAGTGACTAGTCCTCTCGTGTGTGCCGACTTGTATGTACCATTAGCATACAATCAATTGCTGCAACTGAAGTATACAGTCAAGTGCGAGTGTTAGAATAGACCTCTTTCATAAATGGCTGCCAATTTAAAATTCTTTTGTATTGATTTAACTTAACATTACTAACCTCGTTTCAGAGTAAAATTTCTTTTGAATTATCAACTTCAAAATGAGGTCAGTAAGGCTAATTTAAATACTGGCAAAAGAATTTATAATTGGCCGCCATTTATGAAAGTGGTCTATTATCTGCTTGTTCTGGTCAGGACCGTTTTAACTTTCAAACTCGGCGACACTAGCTTTCAAAGTCAGTTTCTGCATCGTTAAGCAGACGAGCCAAGGAAAATGAAAGAATGAAAGCAATAATCACATGTGAGCGAATTCCTAAACGGTTAAGTTAACAGTAATATAATAATTCGATGTTTATTTTCTTAAATACCTCGTCCACTGTAATCTTTCGGTCATTATTCATGTCCCAAGCTTCAAAAATTCCTGCGGCACCTTCACCTTTTCCACCTAAAATCAAATTGGATCTGTACTTGATAAACAACTCTCCAATTCACACCTATCCTATTATCGCGCACTGTGAAGACAGGATAAGACCGGGGTCTACTAAATTTAAAGTGATTCCCTAGTTTTGCATTGCGCATTCCTACTGCGCACGATTTTTGCCTCATCAGCGCGCGCACATGAGCGCGCGCGTACAAAACGCGTAAGAGATTTCCCTCAAACTAAGCACGATAGCGAGATAAATGCTCCTTTTCTCTTAAACGAGCACGGTGACCCCCACTTTGTATTTTATAAATTCAATGAGAACAATATCCTCAATAACTGAGGAAAAAAATGGCAGAAATCTATGGTTACTTTTTTGGCACGTGAAATAAATGCTACAGATATAGACGTAACAGGCCCAACAGAACAAGTCAAAATTATGTTTCCTTTTAAAGGATAAAAATTATCAATTAATAATGCAGGGTATTTGAAGCCATTTTTTCTGCAACGTAGATGAATAAACAATCAAAGAAAGTCGAACTCTGTGTGATATAACACGCCGCATTGGAAAATAATCGCGCTTCTTTAATTTGTCGCGCACGGAGATCACCAAAAGTCACCTTAATAAACGTATTTGTCAGCATTGTGGCGTGAAAACAAGCACGGTGACCCCCTCTTTTTATTACGTTTTTAATATCGCCTTGTCTTGTAACAACAACATATCAAGTTTCATCGGAAATTTAAGATGGGTTCCTTTACTAGGGAGTCACCTTAAGTCAAATCTTAGGAAGTTCAAAGAGGGCGGATTAAAACTAAGAAAAATAGTTTTGGAACACAACCAAGCAGATGATTGCCTTCGAAAGAGCACCCCAGGTTGGTGAACGACTGTTTGGTGTGCGTCTACAAATTTTTAACTTCAAATTCTTATTTTAAAACAACATCAGATCTTCCAAATTTCCTATTTCCATAAATTTTACTAATCCTTTGAAAAAGACCGTGATTTATCCTAAGATATACCCGAAAATCAGCAACAAATTTACAAAACAACCCAAAACGTGGATGTGTTTGATGAGCGGAGAGATTTTTGACTTCTTGAAATGTGAACGAGATATTTGCGTTCAAACCAAAATACCCTGCTAAAATACGGCTTTCATGTTAACCCCCGCTTTTAACCACATACTTTCAACTACTGGTACTTCCAGATCTTTTTTCGTTGTCAGCCCTCCACGAGCGATACTTGAAATAAGTCCATTTTCTTCAGCTAGTTTGATTACGTAGTCACATTCCTCACTCATCAAAAAGTTCGGTATTTCTGTAAAAAAAAACACAATAGCACTGTTTGTTTGTTTGCTGAAGTCGACAAAAGGCAAGCTGTTCTGTCTAAACGGTCTGATGGGGATTGGTCCTGGGATGAGTGAAAAAACAAAAAGGGCGAGCGAGAAAAAAAAATACGAGGCCGGGGGACTTTAGCGAGGAAGGAGGAGAAGGATTCCTCGCCTAGTCCTCCTCGTTCGCCCACTTTTTTCACTCGTCCTCAACTACTGAGAGCCTAGAACAGGCTAGACTGATTTAATCTCAGTTATAAGCAAAATTTTCGGCGATATCTTAGCTACCAGTTATAGTATACAGCTTAGCCATTCAACTCATAGCTATCCCAGAGTTCTTAGCTTTTGGTTAAAAACTTGTTATTTTTTATCTACCTAGACTGCTCAAGTCTTGACCAATTCTCACTGAGCGATCAGCTTAACATCAGCTAGACCCTCAGTCTAGGTCATAAAGTTTTGTCCGCACCATGGCCATCAGATCTAAAACATATGTTTAATTAGTGGAGAAGTTATGTGTGAGGACAAGATCATTCTTGGAAACGTACGATCGGCAAAGATCGCAGACCCGTGTTCTTTTAATTACGCTCGCATGATAAGAATCAAACGCGCCACCTGGCCACTTAATCAACCATCCTTACCAAATAAAAGAGGTTTCATTGCTCTAGTGATACGCTCTCTTTTGCAGTCACCTAAATTCACTTCCTCAACATGACCAACCTGCAAAGGTGAGAGAACCGTAAAGTTACCGGGGTTTCCTGCCACATAATATAACTGGATTCCTATTTCCAAGATTTAACGTCAAGTGAGCTAACTTCAGAAATGATCTAACATTTCAAAACTTGAAAAAGCAACAAGAACAGTAAGGAAATTCAGGTTCAGTTGAAAGACATTTTAAAAAGAAATGAAAAGTAGTAATTACATCGTTTGCAATGCTATGATTGAAACTACTTCAATTCAGCTTCTTTCACAGCTTTCAGAATGCGTTGGAATATGTGCCGCGCGGCGCTACTTTCAATTTATTTTTTACCCTTTGAAATCCTTTCAGTTCAGTCCTACTTGGTCTCGTCGTTTTTTATAAATAGTCTCATGGTCATACCCTTTTCATCCTACACCTAACCTACGATTAGGCCTCCGGCTTTATTTTTTGCGCCGCGAAAGCTGATAAGGGAAGCTAACCGCAAACTCAATACTCCAGCCAAAAAAAATGGAGGTCTGAGCAGTAAAAGTATGGGTCAAATCATTTTATGTCAAACGCCTTTTCTTCCCTTCCGTATGCTTATTTGACAATTTCCGGACGTGCATGTGAGGGCTGACAGGGTCATAAATGTATATGTACCGTATTCAAATTCGCAATTAGCCAATCGGAATCCTTACATCTTTAAATATGGCCGTTTTTTTTTGTGTACTTCTGGATTTTATTTTAGCTCCAACCTCGTTCCCATGGCCTTTTCTCTGGTTTGGGTGCGCTCAAGCCAGGGAAAAGGCCCTGGGAACTAGGTTGCTTTAGCCCTGGGTACTTATATTAACCAACTGTTCTACACCAGCCACCCAACCGTTTTCCACTTGGGCGGGCTCAATATATTGTCAAATGTGAGATCTGATTACATTTTGAAGTGAAGTAGAAACTCACAGAATACGACGATCAACTTCTTAATTCTCCATACAATATCAATACACCACCAGGCAGACAGGTGACAAGAATTTAAGAAACTCATCCACAGAGGAAATTAAACGATGTACAATGAATTTCTCCAAACATTATTCAAAAGAATTGTATGGCCTGCAGTAAAGGGATTTTACGTAACTACTACATGTAAACGTTTACCATATATGCTTGAGACAAAAATACATAGTTTTTCCTTTTTATTCTTACAGTATATTCCTAACAACCGTATTAACCCCTAGGGCTAAAATTCATTAGCATATAAATGAACTTGCTTACCTTTATTCCATCTAATCTCGTAAGTCCGTCTCTTCCTAGAAATGTCGGTCCGTCGTGTTTCGCGTCCGAGTAAACCCCTGACTCACACGCATGTTTGTCTTTGACGGCACAACTCTCTTTTTGAGATAAAGCTGGATCGGAATATAATTTACAGCAGATAAATTTGAAGCTAACTAAGGATAAGAAATACAAAAGCTTTATAAAATAGAATAGAGACATCGTTGTTTACAGCGAGGTCGATGAAGTTTTGAATAAAAATCTCTGTATGGTACCAGGTTAACCCACCAAGTCACTTTAATGAATCATTAAAAATCTTCATGGAGTTGGCTCTTGTACAATGACATTGCGCGGATGCCACTCAGTATTGGAGAACAAAAAAAAGATCTTCTACAAGACCATTAAACAAAAATTCTAAACCTTTCCAAGAGTCGTCGTTCCCTAGAGCTGTAACTGATGCTAATGGCGAATTGCTAGTTTGGTTATTTTAATTATAATAGCTGTCAAAAATCAACAGGTTGTAAATGATCAAAAAATAAACACCCGACGGTCTGACTGCATGTGAAAGGAGTTCCTGTTTTTCGCTTTTTTGCTGACTAGTCGAGATAACAGACCATTACCGTCAATTTAATTTAGTGGCGGTTTTGCGCGAATCGCTACCCAGCCTCTCCTAATAATTACATACCACGAGTTTTAAAGAAGCTTTGTCAGTTTGGAACCTGTCAGACAAATCGGAGATATAAACAGCAAACAGTAATTAAATGTTTTGAAGCGTTTCAGCGCAAACAATACCCTGTGACAAAGAGAGTAACAATCGTTTGGACAGTGAACCGGCTGATGAATGCGGCGAATTAAAACTTCAGTCTGTGATAATTCATCTGCAGTGTCTGAGGCTTCGTTTCATCCAGTTATCAGCACCCGGAAGGAGGGTGGGTGGGGGGAAGGGGGTACTCCCAGAAAAATTGGGCGGGGGTGTACGGGGCCAGTTCCTAAAACCCTTCTCCTATTTATGACTTAAAACTGTATTTTTCCCTACCCTATTTATGACCTGACCAAACGTTTGATACCCTATTTATGACCATTGCTGGCTTGTGGCTGGCACATTTGCCTTAAATGTAATTTATGAAGGGTTGCTGTCGCCCGATGGTCGTATCGATAATGTTGAAAAGGCAGCTTCATCTAAAAAACATATCCCGGTTAAGGTTATAGTGCAAAAACCATTCCCTATTTAGGCCCCAAACGGCTGGAAAACCATACTCTTTAGAGCCGCACGTACTTATATAGCGCATAAGGTAGTACTCCTCCCCATGTACAGTATGAGCCGAGGCCAAGAAAGGATCGTCTGAGGCCTGGAAACGAGGAAGAGAAAATTCTCTAGAAGAAGTAAAGCATTCTACCCTGAATGCGCTTCCTTGTTCACAACAAGGAAATAAGATCTAAATCAGGCTGGAAGTGAACAACAATTGCTTCCGGGTTAAATAAAAAAAAACATTTAACAATGGTTCACCGAAGTGGAGGTGAATAGTGGTGGATATTTACCGAGCCGCAAAGCGGCTTGGTTAATATCCAATGAAGAATATGAAGGCAGAAACCGACACAACGTAGAATGATTTTTGAAGGTGTACTATATTTCGGCTGGCCAAACCAGCCTTCTTCAGGTACAATGGGAGTTTTACATTGGCACGTGTTTTTATGTAGCATATTACCGGAAATACGTAAAAATGGTTGACAGTGTGAATTAAAGATAAACATATGGTGAAATAAAATAATAAATTTACATAATAAAAGAAAACAGTTAAAATGTTTCTTCACGGATGTTAAGACCGTCAGGATCTAATGTTCTGCCTTTTTGAATTAAAAAAGCCTCCCTGGCCTTGCGAATAGAGTCTCGGTTAGAGAAGATTTTTTCGATGGGTATTAATTGCATGTCGTTAGCAGTGTGGTTAGGAGAGGACAGGAAATGTTCTGCGGCAGTAGTAGGTTTAGATTTGGTGTTAGGGTTATCTATTGTACAGCGGTGTTCATTAAATCGGTCTTTTAAACGTCGTTTCCGACACTGAGGTAAATAATTGTTTTAGTATATACCACACAAGCTGAATAACTAGCGGCCCAAAGAGTAACTTTATTTGTGATAATACACCGACAAAAGCCATTTTGTCGGTGGTGAGAGCGCCGACAGTCCTAACCACTATAGTATTATAATCATTTTAATGTAAAGCGCATTAGATCATATACCAATGTATTTTGCGCTATATAAATAATAAAGTTATAAAGTCATGTTAGACCGCGTGAAAATCTATTTCGGTAAAATTATAAATTGTGCCCATGTTCGAATTTTCTACAGTGCCGTACCTAGATGGTTCTGCCGAGCTATCGATGAAACGCCATGTCCGGACTTCGATGTAGTTGAATTCCAATGTGTGTATAATGTGCAACCTTATTAAGAAATGTGCGACTGTTAGGATACGACACTCCCCCCTCCCAACCTCCCTAGTGCCGTGACACTCGACAGTCTTTTCCGATTTCTATCGCGGAGAGGCGCGTATAAAAGCTTAGCCCTGTGCCCAAGGTTTGAAGCGCCTTCTTCTTTTTTTGAGAGAAATCAACTGCTAAACAGGCTATTCAGTTGTAGCTCTACCTTTTCAGTTTCTATATGCTTTCCAGTTGGGTATAATTAATGGGATAAACCCTGAACCCCGTGGAGGTGTTGACAGGCCAATTTTGGACGAGATTGTTAGTGAGCGTTTGCATCAGCCTGGCCAATTGTTAAAGTTCCGTGCAGTTGCATTTGATTTTTAGCAAATCGGTCAAAACAAGAAAAGAAATAGATATATAATTTTTGTCCGTGAGTATATATCTGTTTCAATTTCGATCATCGAGAGGAAAAGAGGAAGCAAGCTAGGATCAACCAGGGAAATTGGATGAACAAAGAGAAACAAAAACGATGTGATGATTCAAGGCTTCCGATAGCTACATATGAGATGTTACGTAATCGCTGAGTTCAGATTGCGTGACGTGTTAAATGTTGCATACCCATTGTAGAAAACCGGCTGAGGTGTAAATTGCAGTCTATTTATTATAATTTTGACTCAAAACCATGTTACAGCGCGCTGGGAAAATACTAAACATACAGGTTCACCGCAAAGAAATTTACCACACTAAGTAACTTTTACTTTTTTAATTTAAATCGACATGTAGACCACTTTTCAATTTTACAACTAACATAAAGTGAAAAGAGATACAACGTTGACTTAAATTCAAGCAGCAATTTTCACAGCAGTGGTGTAACAAAACCTTAAACAGGAAAGATTCCAAATTACAATAGTGACTTCCTCATTCCGAGTGATAAAACTGTCTTTTGCGACAGACTATTGTTCACGCCTTCTTGATCCTGTAGCAGCGAGAATTTAGCCGTCCTTGTTCTTGACAAGCAGAAGGTTTAGTACCTTGGTAAGTGTCACACACCAATCCTAGCAAATTATAAGTTGCCTTGTCCTGAATTTCATTAGTGTGTTTACCATTCAGTGTAACCCATGGAACGTAATTATGACGGGGAATTAGCGCATTGGTTTTCAGAGCCATTTGATGCTCGAGGGCATTCCCCTGTGGACCTGTTTGGCACTTCTCGATGGGGGCAAAATCAATTCCTTGTTGATTGGCGCATCGCTCTGCGGCCGAGAGCGGATCACTCTCAGCGAGGTTGGTTTCAAGACAGTGGATGAAAGGAAAGTACACGGTGGTATTCTGAAGAATCGAGATGGCGCATGTTTCAATGAGATTTCCAATGCATTCTGCTTCACCGTGCTGACAAGTGAAGCGCCATTCGTTCCCCTGGCGAGTTTCTTGTGCGTTTCCGTATGGGACCAGTGTCACGTTCATGATCTCGCCAACCTTCAGGAACGTCGGATAGAACTGAGACATAATGAAGTCCCTGCATCCTCCGCACAGGCTCTCATAGTACAGTGCTATTCCGACCTTCGGCGCTGCTGTAGGTGCTCCGACAGTGGACACGGGAAGAGCGACCAACAGGACGGCAAGGAAGCGAAGCTGGCCAAATTCCATTTTCAACGGCAACAACAGAGACTGATAATCGTAAGTGAATTTTCAATTTTATACCCTTACGCGCGCCGGGCCTGGGAGCAAGGCGCG
This sequence comes from Platygyra sinensis, assembly GCA_019787425.1. NCBI lineage: Eukaryota > Metazoa > Cnidaria > Anthozoa > Scleractinia > Merulinidae > Platygyra > Platygyra sinensis. The sequence continues at coordinate 37,259 of JAHPZR010016346.1, read as the reverse complement.
TGACTATCAAGTGACATTCACATGTTTGTATGTTGCGGCTCTTAAAACCGGCCCTTGTCGGCTTTTCACGGTGTATACCTAAAATCAGGGGCACCCAACGACAATTTTCGGAAATATATCTGTTCGGAAGACGATTTGAGATCTAGAATTTTCGGAACATTTTTTGTAAAATTACTTGCTTGCCTGCTTCTCCTAAGATTTTCGAACATCTAAAATATGGTATAATTGCCTATTTTTAACGGATTTTTACCCTAAAAAGGTCACCTATAATTTTCGGGCTGAAATTTTCGAAAAGGTAAGTTTTGATCCCTATAATTTTCGGATCACTAGACTTTCAGCTGGGAAATCCGAACAGATGAAAAATTTTTAGGGGATAAAAATATGCCTATATCTACCGTTTAAATACCAAAATACTTTCAACAACGCTATGTTTTAGTGGTTTTGAACTATATTCTCGTTGGGTGCCCCTGCTAAAATGGCTGGCACAAGTCCCTACCATAAAAGGTTCCAATTCTTTGGGATCGGAAGCTGCGCGAATCGTAGATAGAATAGTCGAAAGGTAGTCTGCTAGATCTTGCATTGTAAACTGAAGGAAAGTTAATTCACAACCGTACCTGTTACTTTTCTAAGGTCTGTTGACTTTAAAACGTTTGTCGAATCTTTTGAACACGCGCAACTGCCCTCGAAACTTCAGTATAAAGGAAGCCCGAGGGGCTTGGAGTAGGGAGTGATCTAAAATTTTGTATCCCTTAATTCTTACTTCGACCCCAAACGTCGACTTGTAATTATTAAAGCTATGAAAATTGCTGAGGGAATTTTTGTAGACACTGACATGGTCTAGACTGCATACAGGAATTAATTTTCCGGCTTGCAGTTTTTGAGTGCTGGAGAGGATGCAGGGGATATAATTTACTCTTTGTTGTTTTTACAGAATGTGTTTTTCAGCCAGCCTACACAGATCTTAAGACACTACTTTGTTTACAAAACTCTTTTGCTCAGGAGTCCATGGTCTGATTCACTCACATCAAGATTGCGTGACGAGCAAAAAATGTCAGTCAATCCCCCGCCCTCAGCGCAATGTCATGTGTTGTCCACGGGTTCATAATTATTCAGGGACATTTCTAAAAATAGCAATTCAACTGTCATGTGCTTTCCTTGCAAATTATATAAAGGTTGCCTATTTGCCTTTTGATAACATGGTGTGGGGGGTGCCGGTCCCATTTTGACTTCCCTTGATCATAAACAGACGAAAATAACATAGGATATCATATGTAGGAAACTCCAGCTAATTTAAAAGTTCGAAATAACGTTTGAAAAAAGGGGAGCTCGGTCCACTTCTATGGGAAAAAAACCCCGATTTTTCCCGATACCTTTTTTTATCGGTATATGAAAACCGGTCTCATGAAAACCGGCAATTAAAGCTAGACTACGAGTAGTCCCTCTTTCGCTTAGTCCGTCTTGCGAAACGCGAAAGAAACCCGCGTGAAAAAATGGCCGCGCGAGATCCTGGAGGATATCACGCGGCCTCTTTTTTCTCTTGCAGATTTCTTTCGCGTCTCGCTCGACGGACTAAGCGAAAGAGGGACTACTCGTAGTCTTAATTAAAGCCCCTTGATGGAATACGCAGTCGTGTTGATGCAAAATGAAATCAGGGAACAGTCCTTTTGACCACAATGTTTTCATTGGCTGTTAAATAGCACACATACATCCCGTCTTATTTTGTTCGTACTTTTCGGTGGAAAATTGTTAATTCACTACTTGCAAAATACCATAATGCATCTCTTTTACCCCCCCCCCCCCCCCAAAAAAAAAAAAAAAAAAAAAATTTGCATACTCATTGTTTGCAATTTCTCCTGGGACATGAACATGTCCCAAGAGTAATCTAAAACAATGCCTATGCAAATTTTTTGGGGGTAAAAGAGGTGTGTTATGGGATTTGTGCAAGTAGAGAATTGTTTTTCTGCGCAAACTGGAAAGCGCTCAGAGTTTCATCAAATGGAATCGCGGATCAAACATTTCAAACATTTCTCTCGTGTCCCATGTCTCTTTTTTTTGTTGCTTGGAGATTTTGAGGTTCAAGGGCTAAGAAAAGGTGTTCCACTGTAAATAAAATTAAACAAGCTGAGAAATTTTGGATATACTTCCATTCGATTTAATTTTATTCATCTATTACACGAGCTAGCAAAGTAAAAGACAAATTAAGCCCCGGAATGGAGAAAAAATCTATTACGCAAAATGGTGAAACTACGCCTAAATGGTTCTGACCTAGCTTAAGCAATACAAGGTGGATAAAATTTAACAAGACAAACGTGACTTTAACGTAGTTTCATTTTTACCCATAGATTTTTGTGTACATTTTTGTGTATTTTCTGCAAATCGTTACGCAATCGCCAAAAGTGAAAAAGTCTGGGCTGCCTGTGCACGCACCAACAAAAAGCCATGATTAAATCTCCTGTATCTCTGGAAAAGGTTCCCAGTTATTGTAACATCGACCGATCTTCTGCTTTTCACAAGCCGCTGGTTTAGTTCCCTCGTAGTAATCACAAACGAGCTTTAGCAAATTGTTCTCCGCTTCTGTTTGGATCTTCTCTGTGTGTTTTCCATTGATGGTCACCCACGGCACGTATTCGTGTTGCGGTTCCAGCGCATCTGTTTTCTTCGCCATCTCGTGCTCCAGTTCGTTTCCCTGTGGTCCATTCACACACGCTTCTATCGGAGTGTAGTCAATTCCCGAAGACTTGGCACAATGCTGGGCGACTGACTTAGGATCTCCGGAATGCTCGATGGATACCTCAAAGCAGTGAACAAACGGAAACGACACAGAAATATTCTTTAGCAGGGAGATGGCGCAGGTTTCGATTAGATTTCCAAGGCACTCGTTTGGTCCGTGCTGGCATTGAAAAACCCATTTGTCTCCGCGCTTTGTTTCCTCAGCGTTCCCGTACGGGACGAGTGTTAGATTGAAGATGTCGCCAATCTTTAGGTATGTTGGATAAAGCTGCTGGCGAATAAACAACTGGCAGTCTGGACACAGGCTTTCGTAGTACAGAGTTACGTCGACTTTAGGTGCGCTGGTTGGAAAGCTTGACGTAATATCTGGCACAAGGCAAACTAGGCCCAACAGCATTAATCGCAACATGTTTGCGGCTTCGGCGATCGATGTCTTTTCTTCAACTATAACAAAGAAATCCCTTATGTATTTTTGCACACACCGATATGTAACATAACCCGTGTTATGTTTCATTCAAGAGGAGTCACATGCTTTCCTGCTTTCAACAAGAATTGTTGTCATCGCAAGATGCCTCAGTCACGAAACTGCTTGATTCACGGGGCCCAGAAAGAAGAGAGACACAGGGACTCGAGTACGCTCGGTTTCCGCCGCTCGCTCGTGTCTGGTAATCGAGCCTAGGATTCGAGTGAATTAATAAAGGTCAAATGAACCAAAATATTTAGACATCTTTTCTTCAGGCATCTGAAAGCGGCGAAATTTAACAACGAAAAAACATTTAAGAGGAACCTTATGCGGAAGTTTTCCTCTCTGAGCCGTGAAAAAGAGTAAAAAAAAATTAAAAGTACGAAAATAGCGGATGGCTTTACGAAAACGTTTCCAAAATGACCGCGCACTTCAGTGGAAGGAATGGAACAATGGAATTGAGACTCTGCTTTGTGACGTCACTGTTGTCTTGAACTTTGCTGCGTTTCTGCGTTAGCGCAGTCTTGGGGAAGGAAAGTTGAAAATCGTCGGTACCGCCTCTTTCTTGAGTACAAGTTGACAAAGCTATAAAGTACGGAAGCCACGGTTAGGGCCACTCAGTTTTCTTCGTCAAATTTCCCTTTCACGACCCGTGTTTTTATGAATGATTTCTAAATTCAGCTGAATTGCCTGGTACGACTTTAAGTTTTTGGCACGACTTCAACGCTACTGGCAAGACATCAACTTTTTTGGCACGACTTCATGTTTTTTTTTTGGCACGACTTCAGCTTTTTTTGGCACGACTTATATAGATTTTGTACGACTCGGGTTATTTCTCGGCTCATTTGTGAGCCGCTGGCAAGTCTTATTTGTCAACACTCGGACCGGCGGTTGGGATCTTTCACTTGGTTTTTATCGTAATTATGGGAAAGTGTGCTGGATTATACCTAGTTCTTTTCCTGCATTGGATGACATAGAATTAATGTGGCGAAAAACTATTAAACACGCTTTTTCGATGTTTCATACTCTGATAAAACATGGTTTTTTTTGACCAATTGGATCTCGCGCAGTGTCCTCTTTTTGAGAAGTTAAAAAGAGGAATTACCTTAATTCTGTACGCCTCTTTGTTGTTGATGCATTAGCCTTGCATTCACCGATCGATAAATGCTATTATAATGTGAAACCGATGAATCTATTAGTTTAACTCGCGTTGCAGGCGAAAAGGTCAATTCATAGATGATGTTATTGGCCGGCTGGGAAATCCGTATAGGGGCTTATAGGGAAAAACCGTGACCGAGGTCTTGAAAATGCTGCCCGAGGCCGCATGCGCGCAGACGCACGAAGCTCTAGCACGAAGCTCTATTGAGGGTCTTCCGAAAACAATTTCACGCACAAGTAGTTGACCTTTTCACGCATCACGAAAAAATTCAAAAAACAGCTTCACGTTCACAGAATAAACAAGCAATCACGTTTCACGTAAAAATTGCTAAGGCTTAATCATTTTTCACATAAAAATTGAAATTCTTTTCATGTTTCGCAAAACGTATATAAAAATACAATCACTAAAAAAATGTATTTAAACATGTCGGTGGTTTTTCACACTCAAAATATTTTTTTTCTCGACTCTGTGAATAGATCGTAATATACAATGACCATGTTTGAATAATTTTGTAGTTTGTTAACGCTTTATATATTTTCTTTTCAATTTTTCCCCCACACGATGTGTAAATCAGAACTTGTTCTATCTCTAGTTCTGTCTCTTGAAAGGACAAGCATGATTAACGGTGAAGGTAACAACGGGCACTGTAGATCATGGTGCACACGACTAGAACGAGCAAAGGTTTTCTTTTTTAAGAAAAGCAGAAGGTTTTCATCCCGGGAAATCGCGCGGAAATGTCAAATCTCGAAGTCATCCGGTTGTAGCATGAATAGGTGAACATGCAGGGGCCAGCGGGCATCCCAAAAACTATAATTTCGCTCAAAGGGTACCCTTTATTTGTTTTCGAAATGATATTGTGTCGCATTTTTTAATGCTATTGCTGGTCACAATTTCATTTGCATAACGTAACGTTACTCAGCAGCAGTACTGCCTCGGAAGTTTGAAAAAATAGCACTGCATTCCTTTAAAAGAACGTTACTTTTCCCCTTCCCGGCTCTCAATACACTGTTGAAAATCAAAAGAAATTGCAAGTTGTAGTTTTCAACATTGTATGGGGGGTGGGGGGCGAAGTTAGGCAGGTGAAGTTGTATTCGCGTTTGAAGTGTGCGCAGAAACGCCAAAAGTGCAAGTTTGTCCCAAGACTTTTGTCTCTCGGATTGTAGATTCTAGGCCCTCCTGGTTCTCCATATTCGCAAGCGCCTCGAATGGGCAGCTTTTTCACCTAGTGTGATCCAGTTTACGAGCTTCAATGACGCTAGCATCTCCAAAAAGTGAAGAATTATTCCTGTAAAAGTCGCTGGTACCCAAATCACGCGTAAGAAAATGCATATTTCACGGAAACACGAAAAAATCGAGAACCAGTTTCCCGAGGACGGAAAAAAATAGATTCACAAATCAGGGAAAAAATAAACCCTCATTCACGTTTCACGCAAAGCAAAAATGCCCATTCACGCGTCACGAAAAAAGTGTAGGGGACCCTCTCTATTGTTTCAGGGTCCATGGCCATTGCTACTATATCAGTTTGTATATCATTTTCTCAGCCAATCCTGTGAGACGTTCCGAAGGGCTTCGTGACGACCTCTATACGAACCGACCCTAAGCCGGCCAATAGCAATTTTATCTTTTTTTTTCTTGCCGTAAACTGGCTTACAAGTGGGTTTGTTTACTCAACTTTTCCATTGAATCGGCTTACGCGCCGTCTGCAAACCATTCGCAAAAAATCTTACGAGCGAATTAGCGAGTAAATCAGATACTATACGAAGAAAGATTTATTTCGAACTACTGTACTTTATGTTGGTGCATTTAGTTCCCCAGTTAAGGTCTCCAAAATTGTTTTCCCGGTGTGACATTTTTTGTAAGGTCTGAAGTTGTACTACAAAAACAGTTTTTTGTCGATCATTGCGAATCACTCCGGACTGAATTACACTTTTCTACCATAAATTTAGTAGCAGATAGCGAGGAAATTCGTTAACTCTACTTCACAGCAATTCTTTCAAATACAGCAACGATTACAGAGGGAACCATTGCATGCTAAATCCGGTCCAATACCGAGAATATTACTGTGGTCTATTCAGGGACTTTCAGGATTGAAGCAAGCAACTGAACATGACGTGCGGTGCCGATCAATGACAAACAAAAACAATATAATGAAAAAACAAAAACACAAATAAAAAGAACCCATCATTTCCCTGTCTACTTGCAGGTAACTCGTGATAAAGGTCATTCTCCATGGACTTGTTGACATAATTAATTTTGATAGCTCATTTGCAATTCCTTCAATTACCACAAATCTTTTCCTATCCTACACTTAAATATCACCCTTTAAACATTTTATCTTGAAGTAGGACTCCCGTGTTGGCCAGGCGGAAATCTTGTTTTAATTGAAACGGAACTAAGCTTCACTGGGAAAAGTATCTGGGTCTTGAAAATGACTGCGTGCAGTCTCTCTTTCCCACAAAAACCGTTCAGGAGACCGCAAAATTAGTAGCGGTAAGCGGGCGCGCGTGACTGTGAGCGTGGCGTGCGAGAATCGAGCGGTGATTGTCACAGTTACGCTCGTACGCCGCTTACTTGTTTAACGTTCTTCCCCACAGATTTTCGAGGACAAGAGAGACTGCTCGCAGTCTAGCCCTGAAATGGCTCAAGCTTCATTTGGCTCCAAAAAATAATTTAAGGGGGCAGGATACCCTAAAATATAGTGTTGTTCATGAAAAATTCAATTACTTGAAAGTACACGATTCAAGACCCTTGAACACTTGTCAATGATCTTGCTAATTTCCCCTGGATGAGTGTGAAATTAAAGGAAAGTACACTGGGTCATAAGTTTTTTTTTCGTGGTAACGGCCATAACAACAACCGTTCACTATAAGAAATTGACCAAAAAATAGATTACTTTTATCATGTATACTCAAAACTATGTAGGAAATAGCTTAATAAAGACATGCTGAACTCGATTGGTATAATTAGTTGTGGAAAGTTTTGCCTTGAATTGCCACCATAGGCTCATTCATTTTCCTTATGAAAAGGAACATTTCCTAAAAGCCCGGTTAGCTTTTTTGTAATATAGGACAACCATTGCATCCCCTCTCCTGACTGATCCGACCTGACCTCCCCGCCTCGCTACTTGTGGCTTGTTAAATGCTTAATCCTTCGTGTGAGAAACTTAAAGTGCATTTTTCTCAAATGACTACTTTTGTACCAAGTGACTTTACCTAGAATTCCTGAAACTTAGGCTAATCAAAGACCAATAATGTCGCGATGCAATAAACCAAAAAAGTGACATTTTAACGTCTGTCACGTGACTTGAGATAATTTGTCCATGTAATAGTACACAACTGATCTTATATCACCAAATTAAAAAAAAAACTTTTTGGTCCACATAAAGGTATCCTGCCCCCTTAAGATACCATTCCAAAAGATAAAAAAGAAGAAAACGATGCCTTGGTGATTGTTTGCTTCCGATGAGGAAATTCATAAAAATTATTGCCTGAAGTGGACCACCAGGAAACCTATCGGTAATAGAGTGAATATATGGACGTCACCAGTTAAATTTTCTTCCAGTGCAAATCTGAGAGATCCTTTGATGGGTAAAAATGTCATCGTTTTGAACACTCTACGTGACTACAATATGTAAATTTACATTTTACACCCCTTCTCCCTCCAGTGGGTAAATATCATAAGTTTACCAAGGTCAGAATTGTTTCTAGTAAAACCGGGTAAACCAGGTATATAAGGTTAGAGCTGTAGGGAAGTATATGAGCCAACTGTTTCGTTTCGGTTTTCGTTTTTGGTCTTATCCTTTATGCTTGACACTGTGTAAGAATACTCACTACCACTCCTTCGCGGTCGAACGTTAAGGGCTAGTAATTGAGATAGCCCAGCGTTCCTTACAAGCTCTTTACGTATGTCTTTCTTATGCAGTGCGTAGACGATAGGATCAATCATGGAGTGACCTTTTAGAAGAAGCCGCGAAATGTGGACCGCGGTTGGGGGGACTGAACAGCGGTTAAACGCGGAACAAATCTCTCTCCACGAGGCCAGAGCCCAACAGACAACAAATAAAGGAACGACTACACACAATACCTTGATGGTCGATTTTGCGCGCCATTTGGTTACACTTCCGGCAAAATTGCCTCTTCTCAAGCTTCTTTGAATGGAGTTTATATGCCTAACGTGTCTTCGATTGATTTTAAAGATGTGAATGTACGCCAGTAGCATCAATGCGCAAGGAAGTAGCTCGAAAACGCTAACTTTTACGGCGGCAAAGACTTGTTCTGCTTGCTGTTTTTTTGTCTCGGCTATGGGAAGAAAACTTAGAATGAAAGGGGTAACGCACACAACCAGAGGAAAAAGCCAAGCTGTCACCAATAACTTGATCGTTGAGTTTCGTGGAACGAGAAGCGTGTATTTGAGAGGAAACACTACAGCAATGTATCGGTCCATGGTCAGAAAACAAAGATTAGCTACAGAAATGTAAAGGAACAAGTCGTAGACTTTCTTGTTCACCTCCCAGTTGCACGGAACAGTAGAAAAATAGCAGATAAATAACGATGGAATCATGATTATTCCAACTGTGAGGTCCGAAAACGCCAGCGATAAAAGAAGCCAGTTTGAGGGATTTCGAAACAACCTCTCGCGTTTGAGTATTATAAAGATAACCACTCCGTTGCAGACTAATGTGATTACACCAGTCATGGCAGTCAGAACCCAGTAGTATGTTGGGACTGGACCCCAGAAGAAAGCTAATTTCTTGGAGTCTATGTTGCTGTTGGAATCCGCTGACATGACGATGGCGAGTGTTGCTGCGTCTTGTAACGACGGAACGCCTAGTCGTGATGTCAATCCTGTTTGAAAACATAATTAAAACATTAATGCAGTTGAACCTCCCGTAACCAACCACCAAAAATGTCAAGCCTTGGTATTCGTTTACGCCGAGGTGGTCACCTACGAGGGCTTTTAGACCATATTGGGTCAAAGTTTGTCCTCATTATAACATGTGGTAACTACGAAGGCTTACTCTATGTTTTAAATGTTTTGTTCACGTGAAAAATCAATTTTGAAAAAATCCGGTATTTCGATTTCGCATTGAGAATTTTCCGTCTCTAGTATTACCTATAGGGATGCGATAATATTGCAACAGCTTATTATTCATTTTTGCTCTATTATCTGTGAAGCGGTCGCTTAGGGGAGGATAAAAAAACGAAAACTTAAAGCTTTTAGCTCTAAAAGTGATCGCGATCGGATATAAAAGGTTTGATATGCAGAATGCACACAACTTAAAGCTGTGAAATTAACGCCTGAAAAAATTCTGGCATGAACGGAATTCGAACCCATGACACAGTCTTAACGTCTGCGGTACTGGTACAGTCATAGTTACTATGGTGTAGTGCTCTACTAACTGAGCTATCATGATCAAGCCAACTGGGAGATGGCCGCTTTGTGAGTTCGTGATATATAGCCGTATCATTCTCCGCAGTTCAAGTATATCATGGAAATTTCATATATCCACTTGTATTCTACACTTTCTACGGCTGTGTTACGAACTTTCAAATGAACGAAGGATGATGAAGTGGCTATACTTGAAATACACTCAAATGGTATTGCACTGGCACGCTCTCGCTACAACACTGAAGTCTTGATAAGCCACGGCGGCCTTTTGTATTTATAAGCCACGAACGACAAAAATGCATGGACTGCTAAGACTAGCTCTATTGCGCTAAATTGCAAGGTGTTTGTTATCAGTAATCAGGTAATGGTCGCTTTCACTTCACAAGATCTCGATCACTGTCAGTTGTTGCGAAAAGCGTTCTTCGTTTTATCTGGGGATCGCCGAGGATAAATCCTACTGACTTCATCACTATCAACTGTGAAAAATTTGGCAAGTCTCTCATGAGGTCAATAGAGCTGTGACTGACTGTTTCACTAATAAAAGAAATAAGAATAAATAAGTTCTCGAGTGCATAAAATTAGAAACTGGGTCGTTCTCGGCACCATCAGTGCTTTCGCTCCCTTACTGAATGACTGAATACTAGCAAACGTAACGAAGACGAGATCGTCATGCAGGCTAATCGTTCAATTCGTAAACAGGTGTTCTCGATAGAAAATGCAGACAACGCAGCCAAAGATTCAGAAAAATAGATATTGAACCAACCTGCCCTTAGCTTCAGATAAGATATCGTCAGCTGCTCTGCAGCGGTTCCCTGTCTTTCACGAAGGTTGGCTGCATTGCGAAATAATGCTAATATATTCAAGCAAACAGTATCTTAAAACGCCTACCGTTTCAAATCTTCTGTCAAGAAGATAAACAAACAGTTATAATTTTGCGAAAGTGTCACTGAAAGGTACTCAAGGTGCAATAAAAAAAATGACAGCGAATTTTAATAATCTGCCGAAGTGAAGAGATGTTGTCAGTTTCCTTTGTGTCTAACTGTGGTGACAATTACGCGTAAAAAGCTTTTAGTGACAAGCGCTCACGCGTATGGTAAGGAAGATGAAAACAATTCACTGACACTAATATAAAGTGTAATAATTACTAAAGTGCTTGAAGCAGTCTTAAAATTTTAAAAAGGTCGTGGCTTGTTAGTGTAAGCGGTTTTAATTCCAAGAGTTTTCAGGTGCGTACGGCCCGCGGAAGCTTATTGCCAGTAGTGATTTTTCTATACTATTGTAATGAACATTCTGAGCTGTAGATGTTCTTCTGAGATCACAAATCGATCGTTTGCGGAATTGTCACTTTATAAAGTGACAATTAATTTGCAGTTGTAAGTGCTGTTGAAGTTGAGGTAACCTTTCTTTTATTATATCAGGACTAAAGAATGGTTTCCTCGGAGACAAAAGTGAAAGCGACCTATTCAAACAGTGTATTTCGTATGTAATTAAGAGCTGTCGAGAAATTGATTTTGACTCTGAGGGTGTTCTAAAACGCATCTACAAATCACCATAATCTTAGGCTATTCGAGGAGGGGGCATATTTTAAGTACCTTACAAATATCACTTATGATGTCTTGGTTTTTTTCGTCTATTTTAAGTTCTTCCTGATAAAACAAAATCATAATGAAACAAATAAGTTTTGTTTATTTTATTGTTATTTTTTTCTGACGTGGGGTTTTAATCCTAGACTAAAATGTTAGTGCCAGTATAAAGATATAATTGCCTGATTCCAAACCGTGAAGGACTAGGTACCAGTCTGTAAATTAGGGGATGAGAAACTATTGATTCACATAGTCATAAAGTGCAGACCAAGCTTTACAAAATCTCCAGGTTTGGTGTAAATAGACCCAATAGTAAGCAAGATACAGCCATTTGAAAATGTCAAAATTTACAAAGAAATGTATGCATTGGCCTGGCATTGGCCATCCGAACGCTGTCCGGGTTGGGGATTGTGCCCTTTCTGGCTATGTGGATCAGTAGTTGCTGATCCCATAATTTACAGACTCGTACCTAGTCCTTTTCGTTTTGAAATCAGGCAATGGGAACGAAATCGAAGCAAGATTTGCTATTCCCTCTCTGGGGCTTGCACTCTGAGAATCATAGTTGTATTTATCACGCGCGTGAAATCCTCGAGACATTGCATACTGCTTCCATGATTCCCTGCGCGTGCGTCTCTTAGAGCGCTAGCCGAATGGGAAAATTAAAAAGTTTAAGCAAATCATCACGACTGGTACTGTGTTACTACGGCTGCCGTGACTGAAAAGGTCTCGGGAGATAGCGCCTCGGTCGTCTGCCACATTTTAAGTTTAGCAAAGCGAAATACAACTTAACGGTGTCAGAAACATGGGCTAGTAAGGAGTTAGTTTATTTAAAATCTCTTTCCTTTACGTTATCACACCACAAAGGACGATGGCCGTTATTCGCCTTGGTAGGACGAACAGATTATTGCTGAGCGAAAGCAAATACCAATACACTTT
>JAHPZR010016346.1:0-22500 GCA_019787425.1 Platygyra sinensis | reverse complement strand
AGTAACTCGCAAAGCGCTGTGCCGAATTTAACTGTGTGCTCGATTTCATAAAGGTGATAACTTCAGGGCGATCGCAATATTAATCTCTAATGTGGATGGCGTCAAATTCAACGCTAGACGAACGTGAACGATTCCAAAGAAATTTGTAATCAATCCTAGCCTGCAGTGAACAAGATCACAGCGAGCCGAAAAGAATTCGATTATCAGGAGCCAATCGAAAAAAAATTGCGAGAGCGATGCAGGTGGCCACCTGCATCCGTAAAGCATCGTAAAGATGCGTTTTTGATGCCTTTACGCGATCCGTAAAGCATCGTAAAGATGAGTTTTTGAGTTCGCTAAGTAAGTTCTTCCGTACGAAGCACTCGTTACCACAGGGTACATTCTTCATGTCCTTCATTTGTGATGCAACCGTGATCACTGAATTTGCTTTGTCAACTCTCATAAGGTTCCCTTACACTAGGTTAGTTATGAGGTAATATTCACAAGGCAGTACACATTAGTATAGACGAATACTGATCATTATACGGGCGTCATACCAGGGCCGTACCTAGGATTTTTTGTCTGCGGGGGCAAACTCCACAAACCTTCACAGGGATCTCCCGTATACAGACAGGGTTTCTAGTCGGACGTTTTGTTTTCACCCCTATTAGTTTTCCTGGCGAGGGCAACTGTCCCCCCTGCCCCCCCCCCCCCCCCCGCTATGTACGGCCCTGCATATATGTACTTCAGTATACATCAGTATACTGATGTATACGGGTTCATTATATCTCTTTATACATGCCATTTCATGCAGTGAAACGAGGTGTTGAATAGAAGTTTTCTAATGCATGAAAATTGCTAGTAAAAGTGTAGTTTTCCTGGCGTTAACCTTCAACATGTACACCCAGAAAACGTCGGACAAACAATACATTTACCCGCTCGGAAAAACTACGGTGAAGGCATATGAAAACGAGGTGTTAAATGGAGGTTTAGTAATGCAGGAAAACTGCTAGTGAAAGTGTAGTTTTCCTGGCGTTAACCTTCAACATGTACCCCCATAAAACATCGGACAAACAATACATTTACCCACTCGGGAAAACTACGGTGAAGGCATAGGAAAACGAGGTGTTAAATGGAAGTTTTCTAATGCAGGAAAACTGCTAGTGAAAGTGTAGTTTTCCTGGTGTTAACCGTCAACATGTAAACCCAGAAAACGTCGGACAAACAAGACATTTACCTCCTCGGGAAAACTACGGTGAAGGCATATGAAAACGAGGCGTTAAATGGAAGTTTTCTAATGCAGGAAAACTGCTAGTGAAAGTGTAGTTTTCCTGGTGTTAACCGTCAACATGTACACCCAGAAAACGTCGGACAAACAACACATTTACCTGCTCGGGAAAACTACGGTAAAGGCATATGGAAACAAGGTGTTAAAGGGAAGTTTTCCCAATGCGGGAAAATTGCTAGTGAACGTGTAGTTTACCTGGTGTTAACCGTCAGTATTTAGACTTGGAAAACCTCCTGCAAACACTGCATTAATCTGCTCTGGAAAACGAAAGAAAACGCAATGGAAAACAAGGTGTTCACCGGCGTTTTTCAAGAGCATGAAAACAACAAATTAGCCTCGTGTTTTCTTGGCGTTCACTCGAGGAAAACGCCGAATTAACAGAACGTTTTCCAATATTAGAAAACGGACGGTTAATCCAGGATTTATCTGGTATTCACCCTTTGGGAAAATTAACGGTGAACGAGGGTTTTCTTGCCGTGTGGGTCCCCGCCATTTTCTCGTCCGGATCGCTCCAACTCAACTGTACCTCCGTTGGCTTATATTTTTTTTATCTCCCGTCCGCGCATGATCTCATTCCGGCTTTCGTGAACTCACAAGGAACTCCTTAAACATTCTAATCTTTTATAATCTACCGTATTTAGATTGGGCATTTTTTGTGTATGAAGAACATTTCTCAGTTTTCTTGCTTACAGTCAAATGCTCATTCGATTTTGAACTGTTTTGGTCTTGGCAGTGCGGCTGTTTCCTTTGCCAGGACAATTATAAATTTGCAAAGTACAGATCACTATAACTTACTTGATCAGTTAGTTACACCCGTACTACTGATGGTACACGTTGCTTCATAAGCTTGATAACTTTATCCGATAGATTATGGTCCCCCTTTCTGTCTAAAACGAAATTCGTTTATAATCGCGGCAGTAACCGCTAAGACCGTGCAGCCGGATAGCTGAAACATTTTGAAGAATGGCATCCAAATTTTGTTTGAACGTCTTTTTCGCTTGTACCTTGTGTAAATAGATTTAAGAACTATTCCCTGTATCATAATTCTAACTGAGAAATTTAAAAGAGGTTTATGAACGTTGTATAAACATTTCGCTACAGCCGTGCCAGAGAGAGTCATGATAAATATAGATTTGTCGTTACACCTGTCACCTCTTATTTGGAAACTGAGAATGAAATCCTTCGACAAGAGGGTGATCTTTTTTCTCTGGTCACTGGTAACACAAGCGTTCGCCGGAAAAGATCTAGAATTCTGAGGTCTCCAGCGTGGCGTCAAACCTAGTCCAGATGCTTTACCTCCAAACCACAAGGGAACAGTGGAAGGAAAGGCTGTCATTAAACAAGGTTCAAGAGAAAACCGTCCTGCGTGTGTATACTGCTGAGTAGTATGTAGATAAGTCGCATATTTGTGATGATAACAAATGAAATGGTATAGATTTCTAACCTTGCAAATATTTGAAGATGTTTTTTTTTTTCCTGGCAGTGTCACATGCATGCCAAATAAATGAACGTACCTTTTTCAGTCCAGGCTACACAGTAGATAATTTTGTTCCCTAATACGATTCCTTGCGATATCATGATTGGCCTTGCAAGACAAAACTAAAACAAAACAACCTGATCTGGTTGGCAGGGATTGAAAAAGTTGAGTTTGTAGATCGAACTGGAATTTTCTCTGAATATTTCAAACTTCTAGATTTTCTAGCAAGCCAATGAAAATATGAAGTAGACAAATTGCAAACATGTTGTCACTAAGTATGTCAGTGAGCCTGAGTTCACATATCTGCTTCCGCGTCACATGAAGTCGTCTAATGTGTATTCAGTATGTTGCTGGATCGAGTGTTCAATCATCACAGTCACCCCCTTCTCTCTCCTTTATTTGACTATTTTTCTTACAGAGAGCACTACGGTCATTACCCTGCGAGCAGAGTTCTCTTCGATATTCCTAGATCAGTGTGATCAGTTGTGTGTCAGTGTCTGTTTAGCACCTGCTAAAGAAAGTTTGCATATATATCAAATCGCTGAGATGTCATGACGCAACAAAACTTTATCTCTTATCCTTGCAATTGCCTTTTATGGGGAATTTTGATCAAGGAACTAAAGAAAAGGAAAATTTTCAACTGTACTAAATTTCGCTACTTGCCTTATAGCTTTTTTAAGCCTGAATTTATTTTGTTCAAATGTCTGAGAAGAACGGACCATCTGAACATCGTGCATTGTGAGTAATTCAGCATTGGAGATGGTATATTCTCCGAAGCGGGATGTTGTAATGGAGCTCGGATAATTTAAACCTATATATCTTTTTCAATATAATGGAGGTACACCTTTCAATACTTAATTTCCAGAACCTTTAAAATTACTCAGCCTTGTAATTAGAAAATTGCTTTACTGGGCTTTCTTTTCTATTAAACATTTCTCTTTTCACAGGCAATGGAAATTTTTGTTCGATGTGTGTGGCGAGCAGAAGTAAGCGGGCAGTTATCGCCAAATTAATTAAGGCAAACGATGAGAAATATTCGATAATCTAGCCATTGCATGTGCATGTTAATTTTCGGCGTGGTTTCATATCGGGTCCCAAATTCCAAAATCCTTACCGAAAGACAGACGCCGAGTCGACCCGTTTTGACCACACATGGTCTGAAATAAATTAGCATTTGAAAACCAAAAATTTGTTCAATAGACATTTTGGAAAAGTGTCATCAACACGGCCTGTCTAAGCCGTTTTGAATGAATTAGTGCGTGCAAAAAGACACAATTGCATCCTTGTAAACAAGTTTAATGCCTTTTGTTTGATCGAGTTGGGGCTAAGGGAGATATCGTGTTGTCGGAACGACATTTTGTTTTACTTGGAAAATCATTCAGGGCCATCTTTTTTGCGTGGGGTATGGCCATAAAGTGACATGAATTATTGTCTTTATCGTCAAATGCCTAGGCAACAACTTAAATAAGAGATTGCAATATCGAATTTTCCCTACAAACTTTTCTCTACAATATTTGAAATTGCTGTTAAACGAACTGAAAAACAGGGAGAACGGAAAAACGAGAGAACATTGGTGGTTAGGATCGCTATCAAAAGGCCAAAATACTTGTTATAATCACCCATTGGCTTGCGTTGCACTCTCCGTTAGAAGTTGCATGTTTATCGACAAATTATTATGATGCGTAAAAACCAAGAAGCGGGAATTGAAAGTTTGTAAAAGGACGCGTACGGGATATGCTTGTTTGTCACTGCATATCAAAACAATTTCAAATTCACTTACTTATTTCTTTTTATTTCTGTCACTTATTAGCGATTTCTGCCACTTTTTATCAGTAGAAAGAACTGTTAGCTGCTTTTTGGTTGTTGGTTGCTTGAACAGACCGAACACGTGATTAACTTTAATCCACACAACAACAGACCCACTCAAAAAACCAAGAAAGAGACGCCTGCGTTATAACTCGTTCACTGTGCCCGAATCATCTTTCATGTTCTAGCCATGGATATAACAGAAGTCAAGTGCGTCTTCTTTATCTTTGAGCCATTGATTTTCTTGTGAAAATTCGCGCTGCACCTCATCGAACTCTTCAATATGTGTAAAACAATTAAGGTTATTTACTTACCGGCTCAGCAGTTGCAGAAATTGAGGAGGATGAAAGGTAACTAAACTGAATTGAACAGAACTGATATGAATCAGAGGCCGGGGATGATCCTTCTGAAGCGCGGAAAAATGGCCACGGATTGATGTTAACGCTATTTTTTATATATCATGACAGGCTCGACCATGATCCTCTGCAGCTGCATGCTTTACGCAGGAGATAATTTAAGGCTTATTTGCTCAGCCTTAGTCTGTTTATCTAAACTAAAACGCCACCCTTTTATGTGGACTTTTAAAGCTTTTATTAAATATTGCAACTGGCCCCCAATTTTTAGGATTTTTAATGAAAAATGACTTAAAGCCCCCTCAGAAGAGGAAATTACTTGAGGCAGTGTGTTCATTTCTAGATAGATATAGTTTTTAATTTACAAAAACTATATTCAGTGTTGACTACCTCGTTTGTTTTTGTTATGCTTATCAGGCAGTAACATCAAGTAGTTTCAATTTCAGCCAGGTGCCAAATAAAGTTTAGCAGAATTATATATATGCTGAATAAAATATCGCCTAAAGCGTATTAAAATGAGTGACATGAAGTATTTGATGGATAAATTGCCATCGACTAAACCTAACGTAACACCATGCCGGGATATGTTGCATTTTTGAAAAAGTAATTTTATGAGATAACTGTGCCGGAGTTTGTGTCGATTAACACCAATCCGTGATAATGTTAATTTTTTTAAGTTCTAGTGGTGTTATAAATGCCCTATTAACCAAGCTGCATGCTTGGGACCAAACTGTTGGACTATCGGCCCTTAGCTAGTGATTTTATTTTTATTGACGCTGTCCTCAGACCTCCAGGCGATCAGTCATATAACTCTATAACAATATGGCCGTCAAGCTATTTTCAGATATGCTGTGATTGTGGCTTTAGGTGAAATAAGCCCAGCAAAGCAATTTAAATTTAACGAATTGCGGTTTTTCGGAGATTTATGTGAGATATTTTGTATCGCAGGCGACTGGTCTAAACGTGTCACGTGACTAGTTATGCCTTAATTGAAACTGGAGAAAAACGAGTGACTATTCCCCAATTTTCGTGCTCTGATATTATGAAAGTTATTTGAAGGCTAACAAAAACACAGTAGCCTTCATTTGACTTTGAAATATGCCCGGATTTGTCCTTGGACATTAACTCACAGTTTTCTCGAGTCAGTTTTTTTTCGAAAACTGTTCAGTTCTAGTTCTGGGAATAGAGAACGTCCGGTGACAAATGTCCAAACATATTTTAGCGCCAAATGGAGGCCATTGTTTCAGCAAAGGCCCCAGTGTAACTTCCCGTTGACTCAGTAATAAATCGTCCGATATCGCTTTGACCCGGAAGCCTGCACTAAACAAATGTTATAACAAAATGGAACAACCATTTGCATTGATTGCCTGTAACATGTCAAAACCTGCTAAAAGAAGGAAATTGTCCAATAGATACACCAACAGGTTCACTATTGTTCTATTAATGTAAATCACTTTCATGCGAGAACAGTTTGGTGGAGTTAGAAGACTGTTCGACAACTCTTCACACGAATTGATGGGCATCTCTACTTTATTGAAGACTTTATCAGTTTTTTTCACCGCCTGCTGGACTGGCCGTGATGTTTCGCCTTTAGAACTCAGCTACATATACCCGCCAAAGAATGTAACAGACGAAAATACTTGCCTCCTGGTTTGGGCGTCAAGTAAAGCCGTTTGTGAGTCCAAACCACGTCCGGTTAGCAAGGGCAGACTGTACCGCTATGATGGAAAGGAGGTATTTTTTACATTAAGATGAGCTGAGTCCTTTCAGTTATTGAAATTCGTATGTGCAGAAATGTTAGTGTAACACATCAATTATGTCTGTTAATTTTTCACGTAGAATTCGACTCGGTTGTCCTGATCCTCGCGGTTTTTGGAAATCTACTTCTTGTTCAGAAACACTTTTTTAAGTTGCATCAGAGTAATCAGAGAGAACATTCAACTGAAGGAAAAAAAAGTACATGTATGTTAATTAAGAGCCAAAATAATTCTCTTTTACGATAGCGCTATTTGCCTACCTGCCACAGTTGACTTGTTCTACCGGCGGGGACACCATTCAACCCAGCTGGTAATGCAACCTTGACGCCAAGTAAGGGTTACAATATGTCCAGTATAAACATTATGCCACCAGACCCTATTAAGTGGTAAAACTCAAACGCCACTGTTGAGCTTAATTAACAAAGAAGTGAAACCTTCTAGATAAATTTATACTCTCCGTCAGATTTGCTTTGACGGAAACTCCGGGGAGCAGTGAACAAAAGCGAAAATAATAAAGAAAAAACAAACCAAATACACCATAATTTAGGCTAATTCTCTGAGCAATGTAAACATTTATTATATAAACACGAGAGTGTTTTACTGGAAAATATACCACTCGTAAAATTCATAAAAAACTACATCCTGGACCCGAGTGGTTTATTTTCCACAATCTCAGTCACACGTGAGTTCATCGATGATTTCATTGATATCAAGTTTGTCTCTTAAATTGTACTTAAATTCGTTGGTGTATCATCGAAACATCTTCGGGTCTTCCTCGAAAGTCCTCGACAATTTTCGGAAATTCTCGGAGAATGTTCGGGAACGCTCGTCTGGCCTTCGGAACAATCTTGGAAAATCTTCGGAAGGTGGTCGGAAATCTTCGGAAAATCATCAGAAACGCCGTCATCAGTATGTTTATATAATAAAAAGAACATTACACGTTAGCTCGAAGATATGAATTTTATGTTCTCGTGGCAAGAACAATATCTCACTAGTACTCTGCGCTCACTCGTGAGAAATTGTTCACGCCACTCGAACATAAAATTCATATCTTCTCTCCACCGTGTAATATCCCCTATGTATTTTATGTCTTTTCCTGTAACGAGGGATATTATAAGTCTTCATTGTTTGCACTGCTGTTTGACACACGGTTTCTATGCCATTTGTAAACATACTTGAGTTTGAAACAGATCACGAAACAAATCAGTGACAAAAGATTTTAGTTCTATCTTTTGGCAATAGACAGCAAATCATGGTTAAATTGCTCTCTGTACGGAACACTAGCCTTGAGTCGAGGATGCAAGGCGTAACCTCGCTTCCACGGACACCGGTCACCCTAGAAACGAGGTTGGGATAGCTGGAATTTGGTAAACAAATCAAGGATCAGACAAAGGGCTCACTTAGAATAGAACTGATTTGCTTATCCACTACAGGAAGAGTTATAGCTCTCACTTAAAAATATCAACAAATTAATTTTGGAAATCTGATAAGTTAGGTTATGAGGAGGCAGCGCGCCTAGTGATTTGGTGGAGGGCTGGCCTTCTAATCCTGCATGTAATCTTCGGAAGCTGGGTCCCCATTGTGCTACAAGCTGGACTGTGCTTTCTTTTCGGTCAGAAGTCCCGAATTCAACTACCTGTCTACGATTTGTAACTATCCAATTAGGCTACTCTCCCATGCCAGACGGGATTATTAACGATGTTTTGTCTACAAGTTAAATTGTAATATTTGTTTCGTGTGCTTTAGTGGCATCGTGCATGTAATTTAAAGTACAGGCTAAGCTATCTCATCACAGCCTGAAGCTCAGTTGATTGATTACATTGTCGTCATTCTCATTTCTTGTAGGTTGGCTATGTAAGACATGTTCACTTAGGCGCAGGGAAAACCCATAAAATGATCACTCGAGCTCTCAAGCCTCCTGTTTTTGGTATGTTTCTTCTGACTTGATTAAAAGATATGGCGCTGCACGAATCATACAGACTGCATCATTGATCACATGAACGAATAACTGCGCTGCTTCCTCGATAAAAGGTGATATATGCATGGAGAAACGTTGCTCAGAAAATTAAAAATGCCGTCTTTTGCGTAATCTTCATTTAAGCGCTCGTAAAGTTTCCGACTATCAATAACTTGTAACCCAGAAAGGTTGCCACACCGCATGCGATTAGTTGGTCTGTAGCTGCGAGCCTTAAGTTCGGCTTCAGTCATGATCACTGCCTCGGATCTCTCTATTGTTTATTTTCTAGGTACCAGACTTACACAATATGCAATATGTTGCCCGGTTGGGTGCTTAGTCAGGCTACTATATAATGACTGCATTAAATTTTCTCTTGATTACTTTTTAGAGATACCAGATTTTTTGACAAAAGAAGAATGCGAGCACATTATCCGAAAGGCAACAGAAACAGGACTTGCATTGAGCGAGGTTAAATTACCAGATGAAGAAATTACAACAGACAAGTTTGCGAGTGAGAAATTATTTAACCTAGTTAAAAATGTTCTTGTTTTCTTTTGTTTATTAGTTTGTTTATACTACTTATGCCCATTTATTATTTATTTGGTTATTACTAATTTATTTATTTTTTCACCACCACGTACATTCATTGAAGGCTACAGTGAATAATAAACTTAAATCTTACAGAAGTTCACAGTGAGTAATAGTAATAATAAAAGTAAGTAAGAAGTGGCGACGAGACCTCAGGAAACCGCCGGGCTTATACTGAGAGGTCCCCTCAGAAATGCAAGACTGTAAGACTAGTAAATTCAGGACATTGTATTGAGACTTATTTTTTGACATACGGTGGCAAGACTAAAAAGACATAAAAGATGTCGGACGTTTCATACAACTAACTGAGGAAATCAAGAAGCTTTCTTTTGAAGGTGGATAGACTAGGGGAAGACGTAATTGATATAGGTAAAGCATTCCATATTTTTGGCCCTCGAAAGAGTTTAGTGAATTGCTTGATATTAGTTCGGCAGGTATGAGGTAGAAAATGAGTTGAGGTTCTGGTATCATAATTATGAATTTGAGCACTAGTCAGAAATAAATTTAGAAAGGTCGAGGGCAGCAAGCGATTGTGGATTGAAAACATACATTTTGCAATATAAGGGAATTCACTTTAAAAATGTGTAGGATATTCCATTGTGCAAATAAAGGTGCAGAAGGTGCAAGGTGATTTGAATTTGTCATAACTCATACAGCTCGTTGCATGAGTAGAAGACCAAACTGTAGTACACTTTTGGGATATATTCCGGAATCAGAGAATATATTCCGGAATATATTCCGGCTATTCTCCTCCTGGGAGCAGAATAGCCGGAATAGAAATCCAGGTATTCCGGAATGAGAATAGCTCCCAAACAAACGCTTACTTGCATTATTCCAATTATTCTTATTCCGGATTGATCCCAAACGAACGCGCCCTAAGTTAAATGGGGATAAATTAAGGTATAATACAAAGATGTTTTTGCCCTGCACAACAAGGCCATATTTGTCTGTTTATATCATGTTCTTCAATCAGGCCTACACACTTTAAGCATTGCGAATTCAGTGCATCGATGATTATTCTCATAAAAGTCTATAATTATGAAATTATTGGTTTTTTGGTTGACTGGCAAGGTTCTGGCTTAGTGCTTCACCGACACTTGCTTGTTGGAAATATATCTTCTTTCTTGTCGATTAGGTGATTGTTACGACGACGAGTATAGATGTTTGAAATGGGCAAAAAGTGGAGAATGTAACAATAATCCAGAATACATGTTAAAGAAATGTCGACAAAGCTGTGACGTGTGTCAAGGTAAGTGAAGATTTCCATGTCAAAGGGAAGGGATGCTTGTCGGAAAATTCAAATTAAAACCTCAAAGAAGACCAATTTGGTTCATTCTTAAACAGTCACAAAAATAAGAGCTATGGAAGTTTTGCACGGCAGCCATGTTGCATCGCAGGAACAATAGATTCTTTTTCCTATGGGAAAAGACTTCTTTGTGTAAAATATCTTCATTGTTCCTGCCATGCAACATGGCTGGCGTGCAAAACCACTATAGTGGCTTCAACAACAACATAACTTTATTGAATATTCAATGATGAAAAAGACCTTGCAATCCAATTCTTTATCCGAGAGGAAATGTCGACAGAGAATGGATGTTTGATCTACAGTATCTAAGCCATTAACAACGTTAAAAGACGTGCTTTCATTTCTTCGAGTGCCCTCTCCAATGCTACGTCAGTACCTTAACACATTTTTAAAGTGTTGAAATTGTACATTTCCATATCAAGGGCAACTCTATATTACGGAAGTGCAGTTAACTGAGTAACTTAGTCTGAATGAAACGAGATTTTGCACAAATTCAAGGCGTCTTATATCTCGTCGTGATTCTACAGCTACTTTGACGAGGTTATGACGAAACTCATGATCAATATCAGGGCAGACGCATGAAAAACTGACGTCAATTTATTAAACTGATATCGTCTCTTCAATTCTGTCTTATACAGCCACTTCCATGATAAGGATACTCAAATCTCTCTCTTTGGTGTGGGTATTAATTTTAGGAGAGCGACTCTGCATCGATCTGAAGAGTGTTTTCTTGGTTAGCACTTAAAATCACTCTCAACTGAACGAGATTGTCTTGCACTGTTTTGAAGCAACATTCCACTAAATCCGTAAACTCCAACCTTTTGTTAAGACTATCCGTATTTTTCTATGACACTTATTTGTGCTTCGATTTATTTATCATCAGATTAATCAGATTAATCATTTCTATATAATAATCAAATCAATGAGCGCGCTCTGATTGGTCAGTCAGCTATGGTTTATTGTGCCAGTAAACCCATGGAAAAATTGCGCGTTTTCTGAATTATTATATAAAAGCAATAGACCAAGAGTTTCTTTGGTTTATAGGCTGATAAACTACTTGGGATGTTAAAACAACACTGCGGCTCGTGATTTACGAATTCCTCCCGTGTTCTGCCAACATCCCGCGTGGTTCACCAGCTAATAAACCAAAGAAAGTTGTGGTATATTGCTTGAGTTAACCTTAGTTGTCGTTCGTTCGTTTTGTCCGGACGGCCAATATTTAGCTGATAGCTGATAGCTGATTTAGAAAAAAAACGGGGACGTCACTGGACAACGGCGCGCGCACCCAAATATGGTCAAATTAGAACGGAGGCTATTCCACGCGCCCTCCAGTCGTCATCCGTTGTTTCCGTCCTGTTGCTAAATCAACATATCATTTCAGATGAGAGAAAGTATGACTTCGAACACTGGGACCTTGATAAAGATGGTGTTCTAACTGGATACGAGGTACTTCATGCAATCACACACATACTCTTGAAATATTATCCTTTGGTACTTAATGTTGGGGTGTAAAAAGGTAGATATTATCCTCGAGTTCAAACTCTTTGATCATGAAATATGAAGTCGTCTGAGATTTCTATAATTTAGATATTTAACTTAAGTAATAGTGCCTCATGTTATACAGTTTTTTCGGTCTAAGATCAATGCACAGACTATCGCAGAAAGCAATCAGCCTTTTTAATGTTCAATAAGAGTTTTTTGGAATTGTAATAAAATACTTGCTTTCAATTTTCTGAAATTGAAGACTGATCATCGCAGTAAATTTTCCAATTTAAGCAACTGGAAAGAAGACGCCTGAAAAAATTCAGGGCTTCAACGGGATTCGAACCCGTGACCTCCGCAATACCGGTGCGATGCTCTACCAACTGAGCTATGAAGCCACACATTGATTTATTTCATATACACTTCTTTTAATTTCCTGTTTGCAGTTCATCAAGGCAGCTGAAATGTTATTTTTTATGTACTTGGATGAATATGACGTCTTCGAGATGTAAGCATTTCAATTATATTTTGTACATGTGCACATATAACGGAAGGCAATTTGCTTGGCCAGGCTGACAAATATAAAATAATTCCTCCCGGCCCGTGATTTCTTGTTCGTATAAAATTAACAGAAAAATTTGGTTTTATTAACTAGGTTGAATGTGAATTGGCCAACGCAAAGAGATCAGTTCGAAAACGGACGTTTCGAGCGTTAGCCCGTCGTCGGAGCGAATGGCTAAATGATATGCCAACACTCGAAACGTCAGTTTTCGAATCTCTTTACGGTGGTCAATTTACATTAGTATATACACACTCAGTGATCTTGGTGTTTTAAGCAATCTGATTGGTTCGCTATCTCTGGCTAATGAGCATTATTCACCCCCTACCGAGTGAATAATGCGTAAGCCAAACAAAAATAAAGCATACTTTTGAATAAAGTATACTTTTGATTCACACTGATTTGAACGGTGTTTAAGGACCATTATTCTAGACTGTCACGAGTTTTTTTCGAACATAAACTATAGATTTTCCATGTTCAAAGATTCTGTAAATAGTTTCGCGAATTTGCGCATGCTTTGTGCAGCTTGCACGTTTTCCACGCATGAATTGAGAGGTCAATTAAATCGATTTTGAATGGTTTCCTTCTGAAATGTTGTTGAGATCACTTCCTGTGTATATACTAAAACAATTATTCTTCTCAATCTCGGTGAATAGTGGCAGAATATTTACCTCGATTTCAAAGAATAATTGTTAATTATCAACCCAGTTGGTAAAACCAAATTAGCTTGTTATACTCCACACCGACGCGGCACCACAGTGTCTTTAGAAACGTACCCCCTTTACGAATATAAAATTAACAGCTTAGTACAGTTGACAACTGTGTTTTTTACATACCATATATAGGTTTGACGATTTGAACATTAAGCAGTTTGGTTCAGGTAAGAACGTAATTTTTGTCAGTGTTACTCTTTCACTGTGAGTGGTATGAAACAGTCGTACAATAATTATATTCCCTTTTGTAAATCCCAACCTTTGCCCTAGTTGCGGCTATTATTAGAAATGCTACTTCAGCTTATATTTCTCAGGCTACTTATTATGACCTTCAGTCTTACACATAATGACCACGCCTTTTTTCCTTCATTCAGTATATCAACAGCATAAGAGCAAACAAATAACGAGAGTCAGAATGAGAAGAGGGGGAGGAAGAGGGGTGGGGTTACTTCAATCATAAATCACAAGACATGTTTTTCTCTTTCACTTTACAGGGGGAATCTGTGACGATAATGAAGCTTCGTGTTTACAACTATCAAAGAAGGGAGCATGTGAAGCGTATCCAACGTGGATGTTGTTGACATGCCGGAAGTCATGTGGAAATTGTGGATGTGAAGACTTAGCTGCGAACTGCTCATCACTGGCTAGGGAGGAAAAATGCCTTCATGATGATCATGTCAATTGGATGTTGCGTAACTGTCAACGAAGTTGCAAAGTTTGTCTAGGTAACATCGCCAAAATACACTGAGCTTGTGGGGGAATTGAAACTTTCAACGTTTCGAGGAAGGGTTTTAGTCAATGTTTATTATTTAGAACTGTGTGATTTTCCATAAATATGTATAAATTATATATGACATTGTTCCAAGTGCCCGAGTTTTTCTCAAGATTTATTTTAAAGCTTAAGTATTGGGTTAATAACCTTTGCCTCCACTGCGGCAAAACGGATGAAATAACGTGCGTGATGAGGCATAAACAAGGTAAAATTGGCCTATCACATCTCTCTGTAACTATAGTGACCTATCCTTTTTATTGTATTTTTCGAAACAGTGCTTCGTAGGGAACACTCAGTGAAAGTTTAAAAAAAAAATTCGGTTAAAATATGGACTATTTACCTAACAACAGCGGTCATTCTGCTGTTGTGAGTCATTCACAAGGATATAAAAACCTGTCTGGACAGCTGGAAATAAAATTGAAACCATTAACATACATTCGTCAATCATTCAAAACATTCAAGTGCTCTGTTTGCAACGCGCGGCCGCTCTCTCTTCCCTGTCCCAAATCCTCCCTCTGTGCGCTTTCACGCGCACAAAGGAGAAATATCTCTGGTAGAGAAAAACTAACCTTTTTATTTTGTGCAATAGGTGCTATTAACAACGATACATACGAAAAAATGAATACGAATGAAATTTTTAAATACATGAAGACATTGGCGAGAATGCACCCGAGACATAGATCAAGGTACAGCTACACTGCTTATCTACACAGCACAATTCCTGATCCAGTACAAAACAGGATGATTGACAAGTATGTGGCTAATTTTTAGAATCGGAAAGAAGAATTAAAATCTCAATTACTCTCATGACGACGAAAGAAGGCAGCATTGCGAGTGGTTAGAGTACCGGATTTGAAATCCGCAGGCCTAGGTTGCGGGTTCAAATCCTGTACTAACTGCTAACTGATATTGTCCTCTGTTGCCCCGAGTTCAACTTCTCGGCTTCGCTTGTAAATAGCCAACTGGTCTGCCTCCCGGCGCCAGTTGGGGTTCTTAACTTAGTTATGTTACTTTTGAATATTTATTCATCATTGTCTGTTTACATTGCTCGCGAAAAGCCCCATTGGGGAGTGGCCAATTACGTGTGCATTATTATTACATTACAATGGATCCTCAGTGCCACTTTCGTGTTGCACTAAATCGACTGCTCCTTAGTTGATTCTTTGATCTGTCCATTGTTATCCGGGTCAAATGCCAACAATTTACGAGCTGTGAGCTAAAGAAGCCTCTTCTTTCATGTCTACGTACAACCATTTTATCACATTCACCATCGTTTTTTTCCACTTAGCTCGAATAATGTTTTCCAACATTTGATTTGTCAAATATACAGAATTGAGAAGTTAACCAAGTTACCGCGAATTATCGTGGAAGGCTCAGAGTCTCTTCAGGTGAGTAATAAGTAAGGAAGGTTTTAAATAGAAAGCTATAAAAAGACTATAGCGTCTACTTTGGACTGACGGGAAAACAGCCGTCCAGTTTCTAGTCTAATATAATAGTCACAAAATTCTTACGATCTAGACACTTAAGCTTGGTTTGAAAAAAAGTAGCTGTTCTACAGTTCATTTAACTAGCACGTTAAAATTCTGTATATCAGGGTTTGTCCAATTTGAGGCAGCCACCTGCGCAAAACCACTTATGCACTCTTGAATCATATCGAACGAGGTGAACTTGTCCGGCAACAGCTCGATCGGGCTGTACTATTTTTTTTAAAAGATTTTTTATGTATCTTGCTCCTCACATTTAAATACAACATACGCATATATTTATATATGGGTGTTATTTTGGCTGAGCTCTGTTTGCTGGGTAATTAAACTCAAAACTTTCATGTGGGATCAGTATTGGTCATAGGTGTAGCCGTTTATTTTGATAGCAAGTTTAGAAAGCTTAAATCACAAACATATCACTGAGTATAAGCCCAGTAAAGATGAGGAAGAAACCGCCAACTGATGTGCAAAATAGAGAAAATGGGGTGTGGAGGGAGAGAAATTTCGCAATATCTTTATCCCGGATGACGTTTCAAGCTACTTAGAATCATTTATTTTGGTAACATAAACTCCCTATGTGTCTTATCCACTTTGATGCTCTATATTTAAGCAATAGAGCACTTTTTCCGTGTTTACATAGCCTCATCTAAAGACGAGGAGGGTTGGGAGAATTCGAGACAGTTGGGCAAACCCGACACGTAGTCGAGGGTTGCAATAATTTTGAGAATTCTCCCAACCCTTCGAGTGTTTAGATGAGGCTCTGTAAAAACGGAAAAAAGTGCTCTATTTTATAAAACAGAGTTTAAAAACACGCGCAAATCTGAAACGTCACAACCTTGTTTAAATAGTCTCATCTAAATACACCTATCCCGGCGACCAATGGAAGCGCACGTAGTGGCTCATGCAGTTATTTTATAATTAAGAAATAGAAAACATGTACCGTGTTTCTATCGGTCAATACCATGCTCATTATGATTCGTCATCCAGCGGTGCCGTCAATTTGATTTGCTGTCATAAGACGAGGAATAAAACACGAGTGGAAGTTTGGGAGAACGAGAAGTGCAGTGGGAACACGAGCCGCAGGCGAGTGTTTCCACAGCTTTTTTGAGTTCTCCCAAACTTCACGAGTGTTTCTATAACTCGATGGAAACAGGTAGTACATGTTTTCTATTTCTTTTAGAAAACACCGCGAAGAGAAAAAGGAAAACAACTTGTTAACTGTGATTATCAAAACTAAAATTCTCTTTGCTCGCGTCATCATTACGTCAACAGCTCGTGCTAGTTCTGTGCTTCCATCGAGTTATAGAAAAATAACACGACTTTTAACCAATCAGCGCGCGTATTTTTTTAGGACTGTTTTCTAATTAAGAAATAGAAAACATGTACCGTGTTTCTATCGAGTTATACAAACACGAGTGGAAGTTTGGGAGAACGAGAAATGCTGTGGGAACACGAGCCGCAGGCGAGTGTTTTCACAGCTTTTTCGAGTTCTCCCAAACTTTCGCGAGTGTTTGTATAACTCGATAGAAACACGAAGTACATGTTTTCTATTTCTTAATTAGAAAACACCATGACGAGAAAAAAGAAAACAACTTGTTAACTTTGGATATCAAAATGTAAATTCTCTTTGCTCGCGCCATCACTACGTCAACAGCGCGCGCTAGTTCTGTGTCTCCATCGAGTTATACAAACACAATTTTTAACCAATCAGCGCGCGTGCTTTCTTAGGACTGTTTTCTAAATAGTTATATCATATCGATTGATCGATAACTATACTTTCTAGGTTGTTAAATATGACAAGTACGGGCATTACCATGCTCATTATGATTCGTCATCCAGCGGTGACGTCAATTTGATTTGCTGTCATCAGACGAGGAATAAAACCAAGCCATGTCGGCTGTGCCGGTAAGTAACATACAACAGGAATGATCTGATTTGCTCGTGAACACATTACACCTGATTTTCACTAGCCGGCGATATAAGCACAGGGGCAAACATGTGCAAGCGCGAGCATATAAGGGGTTTATGCTAAAGGCTGCCGCACACTATCCGATTTTTTGTCGCGACTAACGGCGTTTAGGCTTAATTTGGGGTCGAGTCATCCAAATCAAGATGGCGCCTATTCGGCTAAAATTTGCCTATTCAGCGCCTATTCTGCGCTGATTTCAGCTTCGATCTCCGCCATGTTGGGAAAGACGCTTGTTCACGTGACTCTCATGACAATTCCTCATTGGTTGAGATACCAGCGACAAATAAATAATTGTCTTGGTCCACCGCACACTAGCCGACAAGGCCTGACAAGGGACGTTTTGGGACCTCAGGCTAGCAGATGTCCCGCCCGACAAGCCCCGATCTTGTCGCAGGCTTGTCTGAATTCACCGCACACTTGCCGACAACTCAGGAAGATTTTTTGTTGGCCGACAAGAATTCGGCTAGTGTGCGGCGGCCTTGGGTGAAAACAAACGTTGGTACAAAGGCAAGTGCAACGATCATAAGAACACGAAGTTTGCTAGTCTCGTCTCGAGGCCAATGTCGAGTACCTTGTTTCTTCTACTCTTGGGACGAAGAAAGCGAAGCTGACTTCAAATTAAATAAAAAGAAGGAAAACAAAATGTATTTGAGTTACGTTTTTTTTTAAAAAAAGAAGAAGCCAAGGGTTTTTTTTTACAACCTCGTGCAGCGACTTGGAGATGTTAAATTTCTCACAACCTTGGAAAAACGTTTCATCAATAGAAACCTTAAGCACCACGATGGGAGCCACGACGACGGCATACCGGAAGCAAATTTTCTGCTCCAGTCATGCGCAGAAACTGAATAACTGATTGCAATCCGCCGTCGTCCGCACGTTGACGACGCCACATTCACTGTTTTGACGTAGTGGCGAGAACGTCGCAGTTCATTGCAAAGTTTTTAGTCCTTTTCTTTGATTTATCGCTGTTTTTATTACGACACATAAAGAAGTACCTTTCTGGTGTTTGCTGTTAAATTTTTTTGAAGAGAAATTCTACAATTAACATCCCTGAGGCAGGAAAATGCGCTAGCACAAGCCGCTAGTCGGCAAATTCACAGAAAACCGCAAGCTCGAAGAAATCCACTCGGTAAGATCTATTACATTTATATCCTCTGTGCTTTAGTTTTCACTGATCCAGTTTACATGTAATATGCGGTGTCGGAGATCAGGAGTGCCTCAGCAACAGAAGTCACAGAACGAAGACCATTTTTCTTGACTCGAAATTCATCTTTACATTGTACAGGATCCATGGTTTCAAGGTCAAATATTCTTCGTAGTGTTTATATATAAGGGAAGCTAGGGTTCTTTGAAACGTTTTTCTTCAATAAAAGGACGAATTCTTCATCGTCTATTGTTTCCTCGTCATAAGCAACCAGCAGCTCGTCTCTAGCTATTGCAAACGACGATTTGTTTTCAAAGTATTTTTGAAGTGATATCTTTTCTGAAAAC
Source organism: Platygyra sinensis (assembly GCA_019787425.1). NCBI lineage: Eukaryota > Metazoa > Cnidaria > Anthozoa > Scleractinia > Merulinidae > Platygyra > Platygyra sinensis. Next base: position 3,519 of record JAHPZR010016346.1, on the reverse strand, counting down.
GGGCGGGATTAAGTTGCCGTCGCAGTGTTGCTTAACATGCTTAGGCGAGTGAAACGCGACGCCGGTCTCGCCTCAGCCTTTACGCGGATGTGCCGTCCCCGTCGCCACCTCCCGTCGCGGTGCTTAAGGTCTCTAATATCAACCGCGGCCTCCGCTTTTTTGCTTAACAGATGCGGAGGAAACCTCAGTTTTCAAGTTGAACTCAAGAGCTGTTATGCTTGTTGTGCTTTTACTTGCACTTGCGCTTGCGTTGCTAATGGAAACCAGTCTTTGAGTAGGCAAACTTCTTTGCTCAGTGTGAAAGATAGAAATGAACTTACGTAGACCTGTTACCAGTCTGATCTGTTCTTATTTTTGTAAATGGCCAACTACCTATTAAAGAATGCACATTGTACAACAGTCGAACCTCCGGTTGCGACCAACTCCTTGTGAGCGACTACCTCTCCTAAGCGACGAGTTTTTCTTTTTAAAGGAGCAGTGTCACCAGGATTTTGCTGTTTTAGGTCAATTCTGTGCTTAAATCATTACTTTGAGGCCTTAATCATAAACAAAATGCTTCTGTAAAGCCACAACGAAGATATCAAATAAATTTTATCAGAGAGGGCTAACCATAATACATTTCTTGAGGATTTTTAGAACACGCAACATCAAAACTTGAAAAAATTGGCCAATTTTTTCAAGTTTCAATTCCTTTTCCATCCATGACATCCGTAGCGTCAGGCGACAGGAAACAGTTTCAGTACCTTCAAATAGTCTTCAATAACAAAACTAGATCATTAGTTTTGGAATTCATTTGATGCGAAGACGCCTTCTAGCTTCCTATAAAGTTGCCAAATAGCGTGACAATGCCCCTTTAAATACCAAATCTCTATATTTGGAACTTAATGTAAGCGATCACTTCTCGTAAGCGACCGCTGCCACTTCTAAAGCTAAAAGTTTTAAATTTTCTCTTGTTTTTTACCTCCCGTAAGTGACCACTTGACGGATAATAGCGCCAAAATTGGATAAGGAGGAATTGCAGCTTAATACCAGAAGCGATCCATGATACTTTGAAACATTCTTGTGGGTACCGAAATTTATTCATATAGGTTTGAACGAACACTGACGCATGGTGTAATTCTCTACAGTTACCATATGCTAATGAGCCAAAATTTTGTCTTAAGCGATCACCTCCAGTAAGCGACCACCTAGTCTTGACATTTTGGGTGGTCGCTTATGGGAGGTTCAACTGTATTTAAAAAGATAATTAGAACGAGCTTCAAAGAAACAATGTGAAGGTCCGGCTATGGAGAGGGTCAACCCATTCTCGTCCCCACAGCCTTTTTGCTTCACTTAGGTGAAAAGAGCTGTGGGGACGAGAATAGGTCAAACTCTATTGAGTCTTCCACAAGAGAGAACCAATTACCTGAAATCCTCACCAACACGGGTATTTTACCCAAGCCAATTTTAACAGAATCGACGGGCCGGGGATGAACAATGTTTCATGTTTAATTTCAGTATATTAGTATCGACCAGTCAAATCTAAAAATGATGTAAATATAAATATTTTAAAAAAGGCTACCAAAAATTGGACTACGCTACAATAAATTTTCCACGCCGGGAATCGAGCCCGGGCCGCGGCGGTGAGAGCGCCGAATCCTAACCACTGGCTACAGGATTGCTTGCTTAGCTCAGTGAGCAAAAAACTCGGCGCATTTCGGGTGCAGGTTGTTCAGCATAAATGACTGATAACGCAATAATACAAAGGCGATAATGATATTGACGGCTAAACAGATACGATACTTAAGATAGCAAGCAAAGAACAGTTGCGTGGAATAGTCTTTATCCCATCAACTGAAATTAGCTGACGTTTGGATTTTTCTGTTTGTTTGGCCTGTCTGCTTGAGCATTGTAATATCTGAAGCACGTTTAGCTTTAGTTGTAAGTTTAATTAATACTGTTAAAATTCAAAAGCAATGCAATATACTCATTCGGCTGGTGGACTCAAAAACGAAATTGAAAAAAAGATGAATATTCCCACGCCGGGAATCGAACCCGGGCCGCGGCGGTGAGAGCGCCGAATCCTAACCACTAGACCACGTGGGAAATGTTACGATGCACTCTATTGGATATCGTTTTCGCACTTTGAGAAAGCTACATTTAATTGATGCCCAGGCTTGCGGCTAAATAAAACGAGTCAAACAATGCCATATAAGATCAAGCAACAGCAGATAAACGAAGATCTCTGATCGATGTTTTTTTCAATTATTGCAACACAAAACACACTAACAACAAAAACAAGACAGACAGTACTTACAATATCACTAAAGATACGTTACTTATACTACTTACAATACTTCCTTAGAGTACAATTTTTACCATGACTACTTTTTACTGGTTTTTTTCGATTACACACTTATGAACCTAGCAAATTACAATTCAGAGGGGGGTTTCTACTTAGTCTCTAGCATAGGGATCCAATAAGATTCAAATTCTCCCCAAAATGCACTCGAGGTAGCACAGTAAAAGAATAAATGATCTATTTCTTCCACATCAGTTTTGCAAAAAGTGCAAAGATTGCTTCTTGTATTAAGCCCGTCTTAGCTAAACGAGAATTTGTGATTAAAATGTCTTCCAGTATTCTAAACTGAAAGCATTGCATATATGTTTCACAGGTGATGTTAACAGTGAAGCCTCGAATATCTTTTAGGGATTTTTTCTTTTCCACTCACATATTTTTATTTAGGATGGTGACAATTCTCTATTACCTGAATGATGTAGAAGAAGGAGGAGAAACGGCTTTTATTGTCGCTGACAACTCAACTCTAAATGAATCGGTGAGCATGATCTGGTAGTGATTTAAGATACTTGGTTATCACAAATGAATCAAAGACATGAATTTACACTTATTTTCGCCATCTTCTATGCTTCTCACTGCGAACTTTCTTTAAACTTGGCGAAGTGTTGTTCATCGAAGAAAATTAGAGAACTGATGTTTACAAGAAAAAATGGCGTAAGATGCGTAGAAAATGGTAATGGATTTTGAAAGCAGTGGCGACTTAGGCACATGTAATATATCCACGAAGATGGAAACCGTATATGACGGAGAACAGTACATGCAGGGCTACTTATAAAGCGCTGGACCTCCTTTTGTCAACTCAGTCACTCTTCTCTGGCATCTACATTTTTTAGCCAATTAAGTAAACTACTAAACGTGGAAAGCGAAATAATTAGGGCAACTGAGAGGAAATTAACGCATCAGTAAAACGAGGGGTAAAAAGCTTTCCATTTAAAATAACAGGGTCATTCCTAGTGAAGAAGGACAAAAGTCAGAAGTAGAGATATTTTTGGTGGGCTACCAAGGCCATGACTGTATGTGACACTGCTATCCCATGATTAAAATTAACCCAATGCTTTTTGTATGAGTTCACCAGATTGCTGATATCAAAACGAGGTAAAGAAGGCGGACCCTTTCAATCTAAGTAACTACTGCCAGGAAGCCAATCTGGTTATTGCACCAAAAAGAGGCACAGCGATTAT
>JAHPZR010016345.1:0-11690 GCA_019787425.1 Platygyra sinensis | reverse complement strand
TTTACACTGAGGTAAACCCCAGAAATGCAACTGTTTCCAATCTTGGCATTCCAACTCCATCAGACTTGGGATCAGCTACAAATGCTAGATCTTATCCAAATTTAACAAATAGGCTTAGAAGCTGAGTTTGTTCAGTCCTGCAAAACTTACTGTACTACACAGATTTTATAGACTGCTAAATACATGTAGGCATGACGAGGGGGGAGGGTAGAGAGGTAAAAACAGGGAGACTGGCAAAGAGGGCCGGAAACATCGACTATAAGAAACCCCTTTTGTTCGTTTCTGCAGCCCCTAGTGGCTGACACATACTGATTCCCAAACTAACAATCAGTAACACATTGACTAATATTAATAGAACTGCATTCTGGTACCTGTCCTTTTCAGTATTTGAATATTCTGATTAGCAGTGATCTTGACAGATAACATAATAGGATTAGGGTGAAACTGATGGGCGGATGAAAAAGTAGGGTTGTTATAGCAGGCATTCTCCTCCCTTTTTTCCTTCTCCCCTTTCCCTTTCCCCTCTCTGTAGTTCCAGTAAATACATGAATCTTTACTCTCTCCAAAGACGGTCACTGGAAATTCCTAGGAGATATGGGTGGGGCAAGGGGTGAGGGAAATCATAGAAGAAAAGCATGTAGTCAAACTTGAATATTTATGTCTAATTTCCTGATTTTGGAAATATACATGTATGCAATCAGATTAACATTTTTCAATGTATTGGAAATAGTCCAGTTTAGAATCCTCCATGACCGCTGAATAAAAGCACTGACAAACGCATTTGTACAGGGTTAGCCTAGAACGGAAAAAAATATTCATAAATACTGGCGGGGAGATGCCACAAATTTGAATATTAAACAATATACAGAGATGTAAACAGGTCATCTTCTCGCTGGAATTTGCGAATATTTTACTTTAGGTTGAGGCTAACCCTGTACAAATGTGTTGTCAGTGCTTTATTCAGCGGTCATGGCAAATTCGAAACTGGACTATTGACAAGTTTTCCGGAATGTCATAATTAGATAATTGTACTGTCAACCAAACTATGAGAACCAATTCAACCTCACTTGCTCGTTTAACAAGGCCTTATAAACTCTATTGTCATTCAGAAAAGAAATTACCTTTCCAGAAATTTGAGCTTGAGACTTGGGATGAATTCCAGAGTAATCAATAAGCTGTGAGTATTGCATTGCAATGACATCAATATCAATATCACTGCCACCTGCAGTTAATGAGGACTGTACAATCTGGATAAGGGCCAGTTCTTCAAGAAGTGTCCATCTGCTATTAACACCCTCCAAGCAGGGTCTTTTAAGTAGAAAGTGTTTTCCAGACATACTCTCTGTTGTCATTCCCTGTGGTCGTCGTTTTCTTTTACTTGTTTCAGATGAAAAACTCTTGCACTCTGTTTTTGCCTTTTTCCATATGGGTTTTTCGCACCCTAGACATTGGCAATTATCATTACAACCTTTCACACTTTGAAAACATTTGCATCTTTTTTTGAAGTTATCACAAGAGATGATGTTGGATTCTTTTTTTTGCGCCTTGACCACAACGACAAGATTCAGGATCAGTAGCTGTACTGTTGACTGAACATGATTTTGTTTCAGTAGTGGCTTGTACTGTGTGCCACAGCATCATAGTGACCCTCACCTGAATGATCAAATGCGACAAAGATCGGTAGGCACTGAAGAGTTTTCCCTTGGAGTAACTGGGACAACTGACATACTTTCCATTTGTGTGATTACTACAATTGGAAGACTGAGTAAATTTGCCATTGCAAGTGCCATGCAATTGCCTAACTCTGATGCAAAGTAACCATCATTGAGAAATAAGGATGCTTCATGGTCTAATAATTTTCCAACACCAATGAAGGGCTGGTAATCCTCTGGGTGAGATATCCACTCATGTACTATTAATTCTCGCAGCTTATGGCTCATTTCATTTGTGTCTTTGCAGTTCATCAGTCCAAGTGACTCCAGATGGCTGGCTAAGTTATTTGATATTGCTTTATTTGGAATAATGCTATTGACTATTGCATATGCAATAGACAGGAAGAAACAGTTACCATTTGGTAAAACATTAACACGGACCATGTTGAAATTTGATAGAACATTATCAAGTGTGGAGGACTCTTTGTTGCTAACTAAACCAGAGTGAAAGAGTGTCAAGCTACTTTTTGTAAAGAACAAAAAGTTTGGATTAAATCTTGCATACTGGCCAAGTGACTGAATTTGGTCACAAAGCTCTCCCATACACTTTGCTAACTTAATAACTTCTTGCTGCTGTTGTTTGCTCAATTTGGGAAAGGGTGGCGGTGAGTTGTTTTCCGTAAAACTGGGTTCATCTTCATCTGAAGATATGTTTGATGACACACCATCTAAAAAGTTATTTAATTGTTCCACAATTTCACCATGAGTGTTTTCTTGTCCATGGTCACTACAATATGAAGCTAAGCCAAAGTCTCCAGTTTTTGGTAGGACCACATCTTGATCAGTTATTCCAAAATGATGATTACCAGTTTGTTCTTGATTGCTTTCCAACTGTTCAAAATGTGATTCAATTGGTGGAGTCACCCTTATTCTTCGTTGGTCTTTAGTTGCTGTTATTTTCTTTTCATTCCATATATAAAAGAAGATGCCAAGAAGTGCTAACGCAAATTGGATTCCAATTCTTGACTTCTTCAGAGTCTTGTTAAGAACTTTGTGAATTCCTTCATTCCTACTGGTACCTCCAGAAGGAGGAATATCTGACAAACAACCCTTTCGGACATGAACTAACAATTTCTCAATTTCATTAATAGCACTCGGGGGATAACTTTTGTTCCTTCGTATTCTACAGATTTCCACTGTATAAGAAAGTTATCAATGTTTTTCTCAATACCACTCGCTGATGGAGTTGGCTTTGATCTTTTCATTCCATGATCTGTTGGGTCCCTTAGAATCAATTTAAAGTCATGCAGCATTTGTGTGCGCAGTTTCTGGAGTGGACCATTGCCCCCCTTCTTTGGTATTTTTGTCACTACTCTCTGTATTGCATGAAAAGGATCAAGCTTTATAGATACCTGATCAAAAACAGAATTCAGTTTATGCCTCCACTGGCAACAGTTGTCAATATAGAAATGGTTTACAGCACAACCTTTAGAGGCAAGTCTGTCTTTTAAACTGGTCAACAGATCTTCAACTTTATCAAAAGCAGTTCCCTTGCAAAGTTTCCAGGCTAAAACTATGCCGATTTCATTCATAACTATAAATAAACTGTCATAAAGTTGTATCCACTTTCCCTCACACCAAAAGCCAATATTTGCAGACACTTTAAATGTATGGTCAGCACTTAATGAAGAAGCTCTCATTTGACACATTCTTTTGTGGTACAGATGTTCTTTTTCAAAGTATCCCATAATATAACAGCATGTTGAAACTTTTTCTCCAACCTTGCTGCCTTTCGGTGAAAAACTTGGAAATGCTTCTGGGCTTTCATTCTTCTCAGTGAGGAAACACATCTTTCGTACCCCATACTCGTCAAACAGACTCTGATGCCAAAGGACTTGGACATCGGAAATTGACATACCTGCGCTTATGTGCGAGGTGAAAAACTGGAATAACTCTCTTGTGACTCCAATCTTATGAAATAATAAAAATGGCGGCTGAAAATCTGCTCTCAATTGACATAAAATGCCCTGATCGTGACTAAGGATTTGCTGCTTATTTCTACACAGATAGACTCTTCCAACAAGCAGCACATCGCTTCTTAGGCCATACAGAAGACGTGGCTGGTCGTAGTCCTTGCTACCATCTTTCCAACGAATGGGGTTGAGAGTCTCTTGCGTATTTTTATCATTGCATGAGGGACAGAGAAGGACTAGCTCTGGAAAATGTAAAAGTGGATCCCACAACAAGATATCTGGTACCAGAAAAGCACTGGGGGAGTCACCAACTGCATCCTTGACACGCGTTCCACGAGGAATTGCACGAACAGGCCCCCTTGAGAAGCAGATGACTTGTCCTTTGCTGTTTTCAATGACAAGCCGAATAAATTCTTTTGTTTCCTTATTTACCTGAACTTCAGTACTCTGAGGTGGAAGACAAACCAAGAAAAACAGTGAAAACCATAGCTTTATGCACCAGTCAAAGTGAACCCCGACCCCCCCCCCCCCCCCCCACCCCGGGATATGTGGGGCTTTAGTGGGGCTTTATCATGTTATTGGCAGCTCTTTGAGTCCCCACTACGTGGGGGATTCGCGCGTTTTGTCCGTCTTGTCCTGAGGAATGTGGGACATTGCCGGATTTCATACCGTGGGGGCCTGGGTACAATCGGTGTATTATGGGATTAACAACACAAGACCCATATATTCAGGAAGAGCACACCGAGCTTTACAAAATCCTTAAGTTTCGTGTAAATTGCGCCAATATTGAACAAGATACAGCCATTCAAAAACGTAAAATTTAGTAACAAATGTATGGATTGCCGGACACTTGTCCGGAAATCCATACATTTTCCGGACAAGTGTCCGGCAATCCATACATTTGTTACTAAATTTTTACGTTTTTGAATGGCTGTATCTTGTTCAATATTGGCCTAATTAACACGAAACTTAAAGATTTTGAAAAGCTCGGTGTGCTCTTTCTGAATATATGGGTCTTGTGTTGTTAATCCCATAATACACCGATTGTACCCAGGCCCCCGACGTATGAAATCCGGCAATTAGTAGGGGATTCGATCTAATCCAAGATGGCGGCGATCGTTCCTGCAAGGACTTCTGGGTACATTTCAGCACATGGGATCACTCAAGATGGCGGATACAAGCCTTGACGGGTATTCGTGGAATCCGTTTTATTCTTATTCAAATCAGTACATCGATTAATTTAGGGCATGAATTAAAGAGGGCAAACACTTAAATGTTGAGATGCCGATGAAGTTTTGTTTTGCTACTTCGTAAAAAGAAGTAAATTCGCTCGTTTAATAATTGTTTGCATGATTCCTTGTAGGTGGAAAGCCTTCCTACGTAATGCAGGTATAAAACAGGAGTTTGTGGAAGAATACGCTCAACTTTTTGATAAAAATCGGTATGTTTTTTTATGCATGTTAAATATTAATACGATTGTATCGAAAAATATAATCTGCCCAGCTTAATTAATTAAGAAATGCTGCATCGGAGATTCAAAGTAATCCTGTCAGTTTATTCCTAAACGAGAAGAACAAAATAACTATTCTTGATTTACATCTGCGGTATTTATGACGCAAAAATAAGCCGCTTTGTTTTATTGTATTATTTTATTTATCTAGAATGCAAGAAAATATGCTCAATGACATGACAAAGGAAATTCTAAAAGACATTGGCATTGTCGCAGTTGGAGACATGTTACTGATACTGAGACATGCAAAAAAGGTGGGTTTGTTTGTGAATCCTGTGTTCATTGTTTTTCCTCCATGTACTTTTAAATTATGAAAGATAACAGCTTTTTAATTTCCTTGTACTTTTTTCCACTCCTATAGAAGTCCAACAAAATAGCTATTGCATTTGCGGTGGAGGTGAATATGGGCTGATGATATGCTGTGATGGGGAGAAATGCCCAATTCTGTGGTACCATGCTGACTGCATTGGCCTTTCTGAAGAACTGTGCCTGCTGGGTCTTGGTTTTGCAAAGAATGTGATCAGTAGATATTGCCATCTGTTAAAAGACAACCTTCGTGAATGTTGAGCCAGATGTAACCTTAAAATAAACTGACATGTTAAAACATAATTCTGCTGCCTCGTGAATTTTTCAATCACAATTAAACAGGAACATCTTCAGTTGCCCCAGGGGGTGGGGCATTTTCTTCTATTTCCTGCAAAATATTTCTCCACATGGTGGGGCATTTTTCACTTTTGGCACGCTACTAAAACTAATCCCCACCTATATCCCGGGGTGGGGGGGGGGGGGGGGGGTCGGGGTTTACTTTGACTGGTGCATTAAGAGTTTGGCCGTGACCGCCATGTTTTCTACCGAAAACTCTTTACCAGGGCTAACAGAGAGACCACTTACCCAGGCTCACTCATCCATAGGGAGCCTACTTTTGTTACTTCTGTGCCTACTTTTGTTATTGCGCGCACGTTCTGCGCACAGGGGAAAAACACTGTTGCTGAGTAGGGAGAGAGTAAATAAAGGAACGAAAAGAATGAATAGTTTACCTTTGTCTTGTCATCTCTTTTTACTGGGAAAACCGCTGCTTAAAAATCCTGCGTAACACTTTAGCACTAAACTCGTACCTAGGCCTTTCCGCGCTCAACAAAACTTTTTTTTTGGTTTGTATAATATTTGACAAGGGAGGCAACTCTTTGCCAAAACATTTTGAACGCACTACAAATATTCGCTCGAATCTCTGAATTTCGTTGCTTTTACGAAACCAAACAAAAACAAAATGAGGTCGGAAAGTTTCTCTACAACTTGGCCGAATTTGTTTTCAAATACTTTTGCGACAATCGGAGAATTTCAGCGACTTTTGCAAAGTTTCGTCTCAATTCACTTTTCGCGACATGATCGTACCGTTACCCAAATCCCAAACACGTCATCCAGCGCGCGCTCGCGCTCCCCTCACTCTCCCACACGGGTTTTTTGACGAAAAAGGTTTTACAAAATCCTTCCCTAGCTCCCATTCTTGATTATCGCGGAATCTCGCTAAAACGCTTCAGGTATTAATTTACGACAATTTTGTTTCCGTGTGGAGACCGCTGACTTCGAGCACGTAAGAAAAACAACGAACCAGGGGAGGGGTTTGTAGAGATTTGTCGTGTCAAAACGCATGTGTTGACTCATTGACTCGTTTTAAAAATGAACGTTGATAAGTCGTTCGCATTATAATATTTAAAAATAGAATTTTTTAGAAAATCCAGATAAAGTCGAAGTCTTGAATCTATCCATCGATCTTTTGGTCCTCTGATCCAGTTAACAAATTGACGTCAGTTTTTTATGCGTCTGTCCTGTTATTGATCATGAATTTCGTCATAACATTGTCAAAGTAGTGTGGATCCACGAGGCGATAGCCGAGTGGATCCGCAGACTACTTTGACAATGTTATGACGAAATTCATTGTCAATAACAGGACAGACGCATTAAAAACTGACATCAATTTGTTTTTTATGATGACAAATTGTCGAATTGCCCGCTCTCGCTCGCTGACGCGTCGCATGAATTTCAAATTTATGTGTCTGTCCGCATATGGACAATAAAATTTAACCAATGAGCGCGCGTGAATTTCCGCAGTTATCGTAAAAAGAGCTATTGATCTACCGATACATTGATCCAGCGATCTACTGATCCAGCGATCCAGCGATCCAGCGATTCATGGGTCTACTGATCCATCGATCTACTAATCCATTGATCTACTGATCCATTGGTCTACTGATCCATTGATCCACTGATCCATTGGTCCATCGATCCATGGGTCATCCATCGATCTACTGATCCATTGATCTACTGATCCATCGATCTACTGATCCATCGATCTACTGATCTATCGATCTACTGATCCATCGATCTACTGATCTGCTGATCCATTGATCCATCGATCTACCGATCCAGCGATCTATCGATCCAACGATCCATCGATCTACTGCTCCATCGATCCATCGATCTAGTGATCCATCGATCTAGTCGATCTAGTGATCTGTTGATCTAGTCGACCTAGTGATCCATCGATCTAGCCGAATGTATTTACAATCCATTGATCTACTGATTTACCGATCTGTCGATCTACTGAGTATATTATCGGTATTGAATAATTAACATTCTGATAGTGTGACGTCAGTTGTGAGGTTTTTACACCGAGGATAACCCGTTTTTCTCGAAGCGAGTTATCCATAGTTCGGTGTTCGCGAAAGAAGAGTTAAGAGAGAATGTCCACTAGGACCGAGCCATATCAAAAATATGTGGCACATGATGAAAAATCAAAATTTTTGATATTCTTCCCAGAGATAGCCTATGGTAAGCCTAGAAACGTGGTGTGATTTTTTTCTTGAAATATATTTTTAAACCCGCTAAAAAATCAAAAATCCGTTGTGGTCCTACATCTGGTCAAAAACACGCAAAATTCAGTGACTAATACCTTGTCATAAACTTCGCTCTGGTTTATCGCCATCAAAATAATACTCCAGTTTGAGCCTGGAAATTTATTTTTGAGGAGCTTACAAGTCTTTTGAGGCCAATTATACTTCTGTGGGTTAATTTTCAAGGCGATGACGAGCCGCTTAAAATCACCAAAATTCACTTCCTAAAAATTCTTAATTATGCACACTTTTTCAATCGGCAAATTCGCTACCCGGTAAAACACCAAAACACCTAAGATTGTGACGTTTCGAAAGACAAAATGTCAGTGTAAAAGCTGGTATAAAAATTATTTTCGGGCTTTACATCAGCGCTGAGTACTAACGCTGTCAAAATCGTGATAATCATAACACTAACCTGCTAGAAACGAAAACAATGGGCAAGCGTCTGGGATTCGATAATCAAAAGGAACCTGAAAATGTCTTCTTGTATTTGATTTCCTCGGTATTTGGACTTAAACTATGGCAGAAAAGTCATGTTTAAGCTTACCTTCTGTGAAACATTACATTTAAGTACTGGCATATTCAGAATCCTACAAGCACGACAACCATTGCGGCGCGTGGTGTACGGGGAAGTACATCATTTTCTCATTGACATTCAACCAATGAATCCGAGAAAATCCAGCACCTTTCTGTCCCTTGTTCTAAAACAGCAATCAATAAAAGTAGTGAAGCCTTCTAGCGTCAGTCTCTTGCTTGTAAAGAGAAAACCTTATGTTCTCTTCTCGTCGAAATGTAAATATGGCGTTTGATGTCGGACTTTATTTCTATGTCACGTAATGGTCAATTGATGGGATTTTGTCACGCATTGCCAAAAACTGAATCAAGAGATTTAATAAGACGTTCAAAGCAAACAATTTTTATTTGAAAGCTATGACAACATACCTCTGCGACCCTTCACGCGGTAAGCGATACGGAAAACTTTAAAGAATCCGAACGTGAACCGCAAAATATATCGCAGGGCCAGAAATCGCACGAAAACTGCTCAAATTGAATGGTTGTCTAACGAAAAGATATCGCGCAATTCAATCATAGTCAAACTGTGACAATGGACTAGCACCTATACAGCTGCAATAACGTTTGATTTTTACCCCATCTACAACATTATGTGCACAGAAGTTTCCTCTTCAATGATTTTAACATGGAAAACAAAACTGGTACTTATTCGTTTTAAACAAGTTCATTTTCCATTGCAGTGGTTAGTTTCTCAATGCAAATCACACTTTGTGCTAGAAACTGTTTGTTTACATTTCCATACAGCCATTCTTTTACGTTATTTTGTGGTCTTACGGTTCAGTGTCGGAGTTCTGCAAAAAAAAAAAACATGCAATGATTTCAAACAGAAAAAAAAATGACTGATGTGATGTAATCCATACGCTAAAACTACTCATGCATTTCTCTCAGAACATAGCCTTGATTTGTTAACCTAGCGGTGTAAAGCCGATCGATTACGTGCTTTGTGTCACGCGCCACGCGAGAAGTAAGAAAACTGATCAAATTGTCATGTACTGAGTGTACAAAAAAACAAAAAAATGTTTATTCATTTACCTCGTTTCATTGCAAAAGGTTAAATTTAGAAGATGGAGACATTTCATGGCGTGAACTTAGTCTTTCAGCTTTATGAGAATATTTTATCTCTATGACGAGATGAATCCCAGAGGCATGGTTTGTTTTCGCATTGTACTTATGTACGCAGCAGCTCATAACGGTTTGCACATTTAAGATTTTTCAGAATTTCTCTTTCGATGGATAAAGATTAGTTTCTAGTTGTAAAGTAGAGTTCACTCTAAATACGAGCCTAGTGGCTCATCAGGCCGGAGTTTATCCCGGTTTCTGCAGCATGAAGCGACTGGGGGTATTCCTACTCCCCTCTGGATTGGATGCCAGGCTATCGCGGGGTTAACCCCAGCATTAAGTTTGCCGGTACCCATTTATACACCTGGGTGGAGAGAGGCACTGTGAGAGTAAAATGACCTGCCCAAGAACAAACGCAAGGCGGCCCCAGGCCAGAGCTCAAACCCGGACCGCTCGATCCGGCATGTGGCCACCCCCCTCCCAAGCAAGTTTGTGACGTTAACGATTACTATTACAAAAGAATAACCCATTTCAAACACCCTTTATTTCAGATTTATGGGTTTGTATCTCAAGAATGGCTACTGTAACCTTTTTTGTCCAATTCTAATCAGCACGTCCAGTTATACACCGAATGCAAATATGGCGGACCACTCGGTCGTCGCCCGGGACGAGTCGAATGAAAGCGAATGAAAGCGAGGCTAGTTGGGCTTCGATGTTCTTCCCGGCCAGGAAACTCTTGCTTTGTGGTCGACCTGTTGTTTTATTTCGCTGTGCCTACGAGTTGCTGCGTTTCTGAATGCGACGAGAGGGGATAGAAATCTTCCACCGTTAACCTCTAAGGGAAAATAGTGGATCAATGCAATTCGTTGAGACGGAGAAAAGGAGTTCACGATCGCCGCGGGGACTAAAGTTTGCTATTGTTTGCTACGTTTCAGGATAGATCTCAGAAAAATCGTTTAAATGACGAGCTAATGTGGTGTCTGGTGGTGTTCCAACACGGTTTTCATGGCCAATACCCTCCCCAGGGTAAAGAAAAGGTCTCCTTGAATGATATCCTCTATCTCAAAGGAAGAAGTTATTTGCGTTCGCGTCCACTCGCATGATTGCACGGAATCGCACGAAGTAAATATAAATACTACGGTGCAATAACCAAGCAAATGAACTTCAACTGCCCCGTTACTGAAACCAGTGAAAGCATTGAGCCAAATGACAACAACTCAGAGCTAAATACGATCGCTTACACATTTTCTTAGATCGATTCCAACCTGAACTTAAACAGTTCCTTCGGCGAATGTGAACTCCTCAGAACTCCTTGCCTCCGTCTCTTTGGTTTCCCCTCAGAGGCGAACGAGAAAACTGAAAAAAAGAACCCCTTCTCTGCTGTGGAAGATTCCACTCTGTTGCGGTGGCATTCAGGAACACAAAAACGCGTAGGGAGGGCGAAACAAATCGACTGCGAAGCAAGACTTTTCTCGAAAAGCAATCAAAACAAAACATCGAAGCCCAACTAGCCTCGCTTTCATTCGCTTTCATTCGACTCGTCCCGGGCGACGACCGAGTGGTCCGCCATATTTGCATTCGGTGTATACATTTTTGGCAACGTCGTGAACATTTTAAAGTAGAATTAGTACTTCTGAGGGGTCACGTGACATACCATGTGACGTTAAGCGCAAAAAAGCCATTATTTGAGAAATTGGTGGAGGTTTTTAGTAATATCATCCTGCAATAACGCGGTTTAGACGCAGGTCAATTACTTTCATCCGCTCACGTTTGGAATAAACATCCCTCTTCTCACAGAAAAAATTAGAAATAGGGTAAAATGTCGTCTTTTTAATTAAAATCGACTTTTGATCATTTATATCTTCTAAAATCGAAATCAAGGAAGATCATTCCAGACGTAGCAAGGTAGATAATTTCAATTTGCAGCGAAAACGCTCATTTGTTGATCAATAGACTTAAAATTCGCCGCCAATTCGCCGATTTACCAAATTTTAACAAAATAATCACGTGACATGTTACGTGGTCAAAGTAG
>JAHPZR010016343.1:0-12500 GCA_019787425.1 Platygyra sinensis | reverse complement strand
TTGATGAACGTTCCAGTTGAGGAAACTCAAACAATTACCAAAGTTAGTTGGTTAATTACGCTTTCAAGTTTTATTTGTTTTCATTCACCGAAGCTTAAACTTAAGTTTGATCTCCTCTATATTGCATTTTTCAAAGGTGTTTGTGGCGTATCCAGCCACCATGAAATGTTTGGAAACACAATGCAAAGGGCTCCAAGCTACGATAGTTCAACGCGCAAGAGAGAAAAACTACAGGAGCATTCTTTTCGCACTTGTCAACTCGACAGAAACAGAGTCAATTGCACGTGAAGTCTTCAAAACAAAAATCTCATCAGAATGCAAGCAGTTCGCAAAGAAGAAAAGCTCCATTAACACTAACGACCCGGTTTTAGTTTCGGAATTTAGGAATATCCGATTTGTGAAAGAAGTAGAGGAAAACACTCCATATCTGTACTCCGCGTTGAAAGGAGGAGTTAAGGATACCACAAATTTCAATCAGATTGCACTGGGGGCCGCAACGTGTATTTCAACACGAACGAAGTGCTCTGCGTTTCTTATGCGCAACTCGGTTATTCTGCAACACGGCGGATGCAAGGCACACGACATGTCTCGGTTAAATAAGCTGGGTATTTGCAGCAGCCACTCAACTTCGATCAGAGCCCAAAAACGAATGGGAGAGGGATTCGATAACGACATTCTTGAATGGAAGCACGACATTGAGACATCAAAGAAAAAGGTTCTGCTTTTAGAAGAGGTGAAAAACATTCAAATCCCGGTATTCAGCGAAGATGATATGGAAGTTGAAGTACATGTCGATTTTACCAGGGACACGGTATCAAGCTACAAATATTATTCGGAGATTATTTTCCAGGAATGCCAAGAGTTGCTACTTGAAATGTGCAAAGAATTGGATTCTGATTTAAATCAGGATGTGCTGGAAAGAAGTTTGCAGCATCTGAAGTCTGAGGAGTTGCCAACGTATAGGTCTGAATTTTTTGAATTGATATATGTGTTAAGATCAGTTCTAACACTATTATTTTTACAGTGAATATCGACGCTTCACATTGAACGTTTCGATGTCTTTTATTATTATTATTATTATTATTATTATTATTATTATTATTATATTTTCAATTTTGTTTCTGAAGTGTTATTTTCATCTGCCCCTTGTCACAAGAAATGTCAACAATTAATTAAACGTGTATATATAGTTAAAAATGGACTTTTTTCTTACTAAAACATTTTTTTAATAAATTATGAACAATATTGACCTGCAAGTACTACAACTGAGTTCTATGTATATTCCTAGAGCTAATTGTAGCACAAGAAAAGAAAGGATCTGTTATAATTTCCGAGTGATTGCTAGCAATTATTTTTCACATAACATGAATACTAGTGTAATGATGATGATGGGGATGATGATAATGACAGGAGTGGATCTGGAGGAGGGCGGAGGGGGAGCACACTGCCTCCTCAAAAAAAGATTCTGCATCTGCCCCAGAATGATTAGTTGTGTCATGAATATTTATGAACTTGCACATGTGGACTTTTAACAGGATTGTTACAGATAACATAAACCTCCAGCAACAATCACGTATAGAGTCAAAGAGCCACCAAGGGAACAAGTTTGACTGGTCAAACCAGTTTGCTGTGAAAGATCGAGTTGTATCCACCAGCCTGGCAGATGATCATCCACAACAAAGCCTGGCATCTCTGGACCTGAGCCAACAGATCATTCCATCTGGAGAGGTCCTTTCCTCCCTGCGAAAAAATTTCATTCCCTTGGTTGCCCGTGTTTTAGCTAGATATGTGCCTGCCTATAAAGTATTCAAGGATATTATTATCCATCATCTTCCACACGAGAACTCAGACAAAATGGCTAAAAAGTCTGAAGAGGTTTGTAACAAGCTTATTTCACTTTCTCATGAAATGAATATATGAAAGATCACATATTTCAACTGCTGAGCAAGATATGAAGGCATAGATGATCATCGCAGTTACATACACAGCGTGAAATTGAAGCCTGAAAAAATTCAGGCCAGAATTTTTTTCAGGCTTCAATTTTACAGCTGCTGAAGTTGTGCACATATCTGCAATGGTCATCTGTGTCTTCACGCTCACATATGATTAAAGAGCATTGTTAAACTCTGCAGGATTCATATGCAGACCATATTTTGTTTCAAGTGGGTGTTATTTTAGTGTTATCTAGGCTTGGAATTCCTGAATCCCAACAAGTCTGTTGATATGGCTCAGCTCCTCACAAAATTCCACGAGAAGTATGTTCCAACTGCAGAGCACCAGGATGGTGAACAAGTTCTTCACAAGATTCCATTGGATGGGGATCAGCTGACAGAAGAGCGAGCTAGAAATGTTCAGTGGAGTTACAGACTAGGGGCAACTTCATATGATCGCCTTGAAGGCCTGGAAACAAATCATGCTGATTGGCACTGGAAGGTCAAGCTTTTACAGGCAGGAAAAATAGTCTAAAGATATTATTAAAAAAATTGACTATGAGACTGGACTGGCTCACACTGATTTTGGAGTATGCTGCGTGAATTTTAGTTAATTTTTTGGTCACGTAGCCTAACAATCTTACATAATTCAAAGTGACATCCTCCCAGACTTTAACCATTTGTTTTCAAGCAATGTGCATATACACCATTTATGTGTCATTATTAATAATCATACAACAATGAGGCTATGTTTGGGTTTCTCTGTGAACAAGTTTAAGGGAAACAGGGCACAAAATGTTTCAATAGCATATTTCTATTATAGTTTATCTGTGGCTTTGAGTTGTAGATTGCTGAAGAGTTATTTGTCAAGGCCGAGTCTAGTGGAGACATTGGAACCTCTGTAGCATCAATAAACCGCACTGGCAAAGTCACTGCCAAAAAGGGCCCATATGATGAGTATAATGCATTTAAAGAGTTTTTTGACAGAGAAACAGAGGCTCATATCATTGCTGCTTGGATGGAATTTGCAGGAATGCAAGAACTTAATGGTAAGAATAGACCTAATCCCTGGTAACATGCAGGATGAAGAATTGTGAGAGGGGGAAGACAGAGAGTATTGGCATGGAGGGGGGGGGGGATATATTGTCATGTTAAATTGTACGTGCACAAATTTTTTAATGGTGCATTACTGCTATGTGTATTTACAACCTAATGGCTGATGCAGTCTGACTATATATTTAATGGAACTGTTATTTGTTATTTTTCAAGATGCACCAACTAACCGTATTGTGCCAAATTCGTCAAAGAATTGGTCCAAGATCCAGAAAAGAACATGGTTACATGTGAAATTGCTAAATTTCTTGACAAGTTTTTGTTTGGTGAATCCACTGAAACTGTTACTTGGCTACATCAAGGGATTTTGGACATGGAGCGGGAAAGGAAAGAAGGATACAAATGCCGTGTTGCTGAATGCAGTGATCGCTTTCTATTGCACCCATCGAGAGTGAAGTAAGTCATTTGCTTCAACAGCGCATGAACATAAAAATCTTATTTACATCTTAGAAGATATCAAGGAATAGGTTATCTAGCTAGCCATCCCATGGAGGCTGATAGTATCTCTATTATTGAAACTATACTTGTAACTCTTAGAGAAAATTATCACGCTATAACTTTTAACGTAATTTGACATTATAGACTTAGTTGCTTAGTTCATGCGTTGTTTCTTTGTTCTATCACGGTGCATTGCAGAGAAAAGTGTGATACGTAAATAATAATAAAAAACATTACATAAAGCTTACATCTACTGCAAGACATGATGGTAAATTCTCTAAGCAAATATGCTCATGCTATTGCAGCTTTCACAAGATACACTATTTCTGTTAATTTTTTTTCATTTCATCATGTCAATTTATTGATAACCTGCAACTGCAAGACAAAGGAACATTGATCACCATCATTAATTCAACTTTACAGTTTTCACTGTTAAATATTTAATCCCATTTTCAGGCATGAAATTGCCCAGCATGCCTACATTTCACCAGACCTGATGTCAAATGATGAGCGTGATAATGTGGGGTACTACAAATGCAGAGGTGTAAATTGTTTTCTTCTGTACAAGACCAAGGCTAGTAGAGACAGGTGGGTTATTTTCAAATACTAAGTAATTTGATTTGTGAGTGTTGGAATTCATGATCCACCAAGACATATAACTTACGGATAACAATGAATTTTTTTTGGAATGAGCACATGAAATTGAATTTTTACCTTGCTCTGTTCATTTGAAAGTCTATTTGTTGAGTACCAATCTACATGGTTTTAAAATAGATTGACTTGTATTTGTTTTTCTTAGAAATATTTGGAACAAAGCAAGACACTGGTCAATCCAGATAGTTTTAAATCATGTTTATAATAAATGTGTTTAAAGTTCCTGTTTTAACTACAACAGATACAAATTATTTATGCCTAGACATGAAAGGAAGGTACATCCAAACCTTGCAGCCCTCCCAGTTGATGTCAACAAGGAGCCCTCAGAACAAAGTACAGATGACTACAAGTACAACTATCATGTAGCTCGACTGTTTTATGGACTTCTGATGGAGAACACACATGACTCAATCAGAGAGGGAGATGCAATAAGACTGCTGGATTGCACGAAATTTTCTCTAATGCTATTTAGAAAGTTCCGAAAAGACAAATATGCATATACAACATTACTATTCCTTTGCAAAGTGTTTGCTATTTTATCTGAAAGCGAGGCTTATCATCTTTTCTGGAATCGTTTCTTTAATGGTAGAGGAAGGAAGGGTAAAAACATTCCTCTTGATTTAGAGATGGAATTCTTTAATCACATTCTCAAATCATGCCTAAGAATGCTTGGCGGAAACATTAATGAAACAAATGCCCAAAGAGTTGCCAGATCACTCTGTCTTATGAAGAAAACCCTTAATTCAGTTGACTGCGACGTAAGCTTGGCTGACAAGAGGGGAACCCACAATTTAATTGCAGCTCAGGAGAGTGTCTTGCAAATAGTTACAGACCTAACTGATGGTAAGGCATTCAGTTTCCAGTGTGGAAGAGAAGGGTATGCAGCCTTTCCTGATTTTCAAAGGGATATCCTGAATGGTATTGATTACAGAGATTTCTTTTCATGGTCAAGGGGGCTCCTTAAAACATGGGAAGCCATGTATGAATAGATGCAATGCAGTCTTCCACAGTTTTTAGCTATATGCCCAATTAACTCCGATTTCTCACTAAATGGTTAGCCTGTACAGTTAAACTCAACCTTTGTTCAGGGCAGGAAAAAAATTAACGTCCGACTGCCTGAGGAAGGTAAATTTTCTTTTGGACAAATGAAAATGGAAGTTAAGTGGTCTACTGTGCAAGTGAAATTAGCTTCAGTAGACTACATGTATTTAGCAACAATTTCCAGGCTTAAACAATATTTTCGAACTGAAGACTACAAGATGAGCAAAACAATGACAAGAAAGCATTCCAAGCATACTTGATTATAAACATTGCATGCCTATTTGGCAAGTAATATCTTAGTGGAGGGAAGTGAAAACTGAAATGTACTGGACCATTAGGCAACTTGATTTCAATTTTTTTAATGTCATGCTGCTGAGCAGAGTGACTGTTACTGACAAGTTTTATCCTGGATATATAATTATTATTTCAATGAGTTCAGTTTCTCTGAAAATAGGTATGGTTGTTAATTATTCTGTGGAGTAACTAGCTACATGTAACACAGAATTTAAAAATGTGCATTGTAGAAACACTGTTGTGACTCGATAGCTTGTACTTTTCACCAATACAAAAGGAATGCAATAATAATAATATGTTACTTAAAAGAACACTGCACATAGCTATTATCAGGAAATAGAAAGGGTATGCATGGATGTCCATTTGGTTTAAGACAATATCATGTTGAATTCAACCATAAATAACATGTGTGTTCTTTTCAAATGGATTGACTCTAAGACTGAGTAATGTACATGTAAGAACACAAAGATCATTCACATGATCTAAACCTGTATAGTGCTTCCAAAAAGGACAAAATGGACAGGCATAACAAGCAAGCCAAAAGCAAAAGATGTCATAAATATTGTGCACGAAACACATATTTTAACTTCAATTGTATAAAGAAATGATAAGCGAGGTACATTTTCGTCTTTACCTTTATCCACAATATTGAACAAATATATCAATAAATTGTATATTTTTGGGAATGTAATAGCCTGCAGAACAGGACAACATTACAACAACAACAATAATAATAACAATTGTTTGATTAGGAACATCTTTTGCCTTTGTCTTTTGGTGTTACTGTGAAGAGCAGTAAATAAACATAAGTGGTACTGAAAATAAAGACTAGCCTTCAGTAGCAAAGCTTAAGACTTCGTCTAGTTCATCTTCGCATACCGGAACCTCTTCATCTTGGCCACTACTGCTTCCTGAGTCAAAGTAATCATCAAACATGATGTTTTCACTAACATTCCTATGTCCAGGAGTCGCATACGAATCTGCATTTGTTGTGTCAAGACACTCATTCAGTGATTGATCAAATAGGTTATCACTTGAAATGTTGAAGTCCTCAAATAATTCATGAAAAACTTCGATAATGTCTCTAGCAAGTTCCAGGGATGATATGTGGTGGTTTTCAATGAGGTAACCTACATCAAAGACATGACTAGCATCACTTACAATACCATCAATAACATCATCTGAGAAGCCATGGGCCATTTCAGTGTTTCCCAAAACAGGGAATTCGATGTTACAATCTAGTTTTTGTTGTAGTTCATGCAGTGCTAATTTCAAGTCTGAAACATCTTCTTCATTCACGATCCTTTCCCTAACAGGTGCAATCTCTGAATCAACTGTTTTTTCAAAAGGAGGGAAGTCAACATTGCACTTTTCACCACTGCATTGGCATGTTTGGTGGCAAATGCTACAGCAGTCATGCCCATCTTTAAGTGAATCCACTACATCCACAAACTGTTTCAGAAAGGCAACACGGAGACATGTTGAAACTTTGATGGAGTTTTTCATTTGTTTATCGCAAAGTCGCAGCTGCTGACCATGGTAATATATCACATTGAAAGATTGCCTCCCATCTCTTCCAGCTCTGCCAGCTTCTTGCAAGTGACTTCTTAGATCAGGAGCAGGGCCATAATGGATTACATATCTTACGTCTTTGAAATTGACACCAAGGCTCAAAGCAGACGTTGCAAGAACTACTCTGATGGGTCCATCATCAAACTTGAATGACCTTTTTACACGCTCCTTAAGCTCATCTGGACTGTTACTGTGATATACCCCAAGAAGGCAGTTTGAAGGTGACTTTCCTTGGTTAACATATGCTCGATCTCCAAGTTTCATTAGGAGGTAGCTCAGGACAGTTGATAGATCAGTAATACTCCGGCAAAAGATGATTGTCTTTGGCACATTTTCCAGATGCTCCACAATTTTATCAACCAGCCAGTTAAAGATACTTAGCCCTTTCTTGACTTTCTGGACAGAAAACCGTATGTTGTTATTGTTGATGGAGACATCAACAATTTGAAGTGAGCAAAGTCCAAGAAGCTTTACGAGTCCTTCTCTACTCTTCTTCTCCACAGTGGCAGTAAGTGCAAGTACTGGGGTTCCTTGTTTCAGAAAAGATCGCAGAGAACCAATCTCTCCATATGCCTCTCTAAAAGCTCCCCTCTTGTGTGAAGATTTTCCCCTAAATAAAAACATGACAAAGCATAAGCAAATTAAAACTAAAAGAGCAGACTAAATGTCCTTCAAAATTGACATGAGAAAACTAAACGATTTTTTCTCAAGCTTGGCTTGTCAGAAAAATTATTTTTAGGGTTTTGATATGAATTTTAAGGCAGATACACTGCAACCCTTGGGTTGACACATGCAGACCTGTCTCATCAAAAAGAATATGTATGTATTAGCATGTATGTATGTCACAGTTATACTGGGAGATCAGCAAACGACATAAACAAGGCAATACAAAAACAAATTCTATCAAGAGTTTGTCATCCTAGTGCAAAGAAAAAGAGTGAAGACATGACACACGGGAGGAGGTGAGTTTCACATCGCAAATATATCAAAAAAATATATAGCCACTTTCACTTACCAACTCTGAGATACATGAGCTTCGTCTACAACAAGTAGCTCCACGTTGTTCTTCAATTTTGAAGTCTTAAGCTTTGATATCCAATCCTGTCTCAGCCACATTTCAGCGCTGCCAAACACTACCTCATATTTCCCTTGCAGTACCTCGTCATCAATTTTTGGACTTTCGCCAATCGCTGCAGCTAATATTCCCAACTCGTTAAGTTCTAGAACCTGTTCATCAGTGATGGCTTTCAACGCACTGACTACAAGAGGTAAATCTTCGGGAAAAGCTGATAAATCAAGCTTTTCCCGAAACCTGTTGGAAGCAGACCCAGGACATCTTTCTTTTTCAACAATGCCTCGATGCATTCCTTCTGTTTATCCTTCAAACAATCGATATGAGGAAACAAATTCACCGCAGTAGCAAACGCATCCTCTCTACTTAAGGACGTTCGCGCCCAAAAACTTCCCACGCACAGATTTTTTTAAAACTTTGACTGCAGGTAAAAAATGGTAAGACTAGATAAAAAACGTAAAAAAAATCGGGGGTCACCGAACTCGTTTTGAAGATAAGGCGCATCACAGATCATAGCATTTCTAGGATTTCCAGCCACTAAGGCGATTCTGGCCGGATTCATTACTATCGGCATATAATTAAGTTGAAGAATCATATCTAAGTTATGTGTGTTTAAAACAGCATATATAGGCCTATGTGATAGATCTTTGCTACATATGTCATTAAATCAGCTAGAATTAGCCTTAAAAAAATACAACTTCTAAGTTACGCACACCTGTATCTACGTACCAATTCGGCCCTATTTGAACAGTATATGAGAAATAATTAAAACTTCCCACGTACAGATTTTTTTTGTTCTTTAGTATAATGGAAAGAATCAGAAAAGGAAGTGATCTGCCGAAAAAAAAGTGGGGGTCACCGATCATCCAACAAAAATATTCGCACACAAAGTTAACGCAAAGGTCATCAGCCCTATATTTTGTTGAGTTTTCGACTCCGTGCGCGCGCTTGAAAATGACGTGCACGCGCGTGACCAATGAATAGCGTGCGCACTAGAGATGCGCAGTAGCAATGGGCGCGAACGTCCTTAAGGCCGCCATTTTGTTTTTTTCTCACACTTTACGTCACGTGCCTTAAAGTAACCAATCAGCAAAGACCGTTCGCCAGGCTTCGCGCTCGCCTCGCGCCTCGCGCGCGCGCACTAGCATCGCGCTAGAACCCGCTAATCCGCCTGTTCTGCAGGCTATTGAAAATGCGTCAATGCTTGCAGATTTGTTCATCTTGTGACAGAAAAAAAACTTGTGCTGTGCCGCCTTCATTTCGTAATTTAATCATTTGTTGTTTTTGCTTCCTAAATAAAATATATTTGAGACCATTTTAAATAAAACCAAATGCCATGTGAAATGAGTACTCTCGCGGTGCCTCTCTCCACTCAGGTGTATAAATGGGCACCGGTGAATTTAATGCCTGGAGTAATCCTGCGATGGACTAGCATCCCATCCAGGGGAGAGTAGAAATACTCCCAGTCGCTTCATGCTACAGAAACCGGGATAAGCTCCGGCCTAGTGGGCCACAGTTGGCTCGCATGCAGACTTTTATCTTTTTTTTACCTTGTGAAATACGGCGTTACCCTTGTAATGTGAAACCGGGAGAAAGTAACATAACGGCCTAACATGTGACCTTTCACACCGCAAAGGTCATTCGACTTGTTTATTCCGCGCGCAGTGAACGGGACTTATTTACCCATAAGTCGACATGAAGAATACAGATATGAGAGACTGATTTGCTTCCTTTGAATGGTGTATTCTCATATTTTTAAAGGACTCTCGACTAAGCAAGACGATGAAAAAATCCACACCTGCGCGTGCGACAGCAAATGTAAACATTGTCGACCTTGTCGAATTTTGTGGCCGTTTATGCTCGCTGTGTTACTGGAAATATTTTACAGAACAACTCAAAAGGACACTGGGAAGTTAAAATAATTTCTATAGCAGCAGAAGGAGCGTAAATCACGGTGAGTCGTTGTTTCCTGTTTTAAACCGTTGACTTCCAAAGAGCAACCTCGTGATTTGCATAAAGTTGAACTCGCTTACATGCTGTAACATTTTATTTTACTGACGGTGAACATTTTGATTCCCAGAGCTAGAACTTTTCTGGTGAAAAAAACAATAACCAAGGTTTCCTAAAATATAAATGTTTTGACCAAATGATATATACCAGAAGCCATTTATCCTAGTCGAAGTTGGACCTTATTTGTTCCTTGCCAAACGACACAGATGGCGGCTGTACAAATACCCTTCGTTAAAAAGCTGTAAACAAAACTTCAAGAAACTTACTACACAATTTTAAAGTATAAGAATGAAATAACAATTGTGCCAAGTTTCGTTTTCATAGGATTGTTTTTACGCCCCTGATGTTTTCGTAAAGAAGCGTGAAATTTTAAGATTTTAAGTTGTGAAAACCGCCATTATATGCAAATTTCGAACTTTCTTAAATTTTGGCCGCAAAATAAATCGTTGGAACTTTAAACTATTTTTCCTTGAATAAGTTCACCCAAAGGTATGTTTTGGCGAAATAAAAGAAAAATCGATTTTTCGCCGGTGTCTTCCGAATCTCGACATTCTAACGTCCGAAGTGGACCTAATTTGTCTGTCACGCAATAGTCACTTGAAAGGATTTTTGTCACGCATTGCCAAAAATGGTTTAAAGAATAATAAATAGAAAGATTCAATGAGACGTTCAAAGCAAAAAAAAAATATTTTAAAGCCAAAAGGATCCAAACGTGACCCGTAAAATATGGCGCGGAAATCTCCCGGCGGACAAACGGTGCATTTATGTGTTCTGGGCTCGGAAGGGGCAGGGTTGGGATTACTCCGCTGTATGGGCTATCAGAGGTATGGGCGGCCCCAAAGGGTGCGGCTTTTGGGCTGTTTATCTGAAAAAGGTGTAAATTTTATACAGATTGGAGTGAAATAGGGTGTGTTTTTCACCCTGGCTTGGCATTGGGCATTTTGTTTACAATCATGACTCAATCAGTTTAAGGACTGGGTCAGGAATTTAAAGTAGAAATATGGTTGGACAGGTATATTTTGTTTACCAAGCTGAACTTTTCCCTGATTACAAAACTCGGCGTTCTGCCTTGCCGTAACATATTAGGGACTTTAAGCAACGACAACGGGGACGGCGACGGGAACGGCACAGCGTCAGGGAAAACCCAAAATGTCCATTGCGCATGTCTGGCGGGGAACTGGTTGACGTTCTGCCATTCTCGTCCCCAGAGCCTACGATCCTTTTGGCCTGTGGTTGGGATCGAGAGCTCTGGTAAAACCCGATTTTCTGAGCATGCGCAGAGTATTCGTTTCGCATTCTCAACCAATCAGATTTGCTAGATTTAACGGGAAGTCCGTGAATCGCGGACTTCCGGATTTGGACCAAACCAGAGCTCTCGATCCCAACCACAGGCCAAAAGGATCGTGGGCTGTGGGGACGAGAATGACGTTCTGCGTTCTGGCCCGACGTGAATCTAGCTCATTTCGCGTTGTCTGAAAACGTGAGCTTAAGCTTTCGTTTTCGCTCCTTTGTTAACGCTAAATAACCCGTGATACTAATTTCTAGGAACTTTAATTGCTTGTTTTCTCTTTTCATGTGAGATATTTCATTTTAAAGCTTAAGAAAGGTAGAGAAAGCTGAAGCGAACTCAAGCCAGTCGGCGAACATGTTAGTACCGTGAAATATATTTTTTGAAAGCTTATGTAAATAAAGACAACTTACATGCATTTCAATCGTAATTTTTCCTTTCAAGAAGTACTAAAAGGTCAAGCGGTTTATTATGGTCAGATTCTAGCACATTTACTAAAGGGTGTACACCATTTAAATTTGTGTAGCTGTCGAAACTGTTTTCATTTTCAGTCGTAAGATCAGTGGTTTACTAAGATCTTTATCAGTCGGCACACTGATTTGTCGCGCCAGTCTGATCAAACATTTGCTGTTTATTAGTTCATTTACTCCATTGAACATTTCAGCGAGAAGGACAGGCACTCGTCGTCTCCAAATCATCGAAGTTAAATTCAGGAAAGGAATGAGGTAGGTCGAGAATATTAGACCGTTTTAAATCGCACAAAAGTAGGAGTTCGTGATCGTTTAACACACCTTCACCGTAACTTATCAAGAGTTGATTGCGAACTTCTTCACATGAAGTAATCCTGATAAACAGAGAACGAAAATCACATCAATAAGCTTGACAGTACAGTGCAGAAACTATGGTTTAAATTTCCGACGGTGCTGCTTCATGTTTGTGAATAATTTCTGTCACAACGGCGTTCTCTCCCCAATCTTCTCACAGATTTCGGCGTCCCCGTCGCCGTCCGCGTTAAAGTCCCTATTATTTTGACCACGTGGCACGTCACGTGATTATTTTGTTAAAATTTGGTAAATCGGCGAATTGC
>JAHPZR010016340.1:17500-43410 GCA_019787425.1 Platygyra sinensis | reverse complement strand
CCAGCACATTTCTGTCCCTTGTTCTAAAACAGCAATCCATAAAAGTAGTGAAGCCTTCTAGCGTCAGGCCCTTACTTGTAAAGAGAAAAGCTTATGTCCTGTTCTTGTCGAAATGTAAATATGGCGTTTGATGTCGACTTCATTTCTGTGTCACGTAATGGTCAATTGATGGGATTTTGTCACGCATTGCCAAAAATTTAATAAGACGTTCAAAGCAAACAATTGTTATTTGAAAGGTTGTCTAAAGAAAAGAACTTGTTGTTTAGCTGGGCTGTGTAACGAAGAGATATCGCGCAATTCAATCATAGTCAAACTGTGACAATGGACTAGCGCCTACAAAGCTGCAGTAACGACAGTAACGACAGTAACGTTTAATCTTTATCCCATCTGCAACATTATGTGCACAGAAGTTTCCTCTTCAATGATTTTAACAAGGAAAACAAAACTGGTACTTACAAGTTCATTTTCCATTGGAGTCGTTAACTTTTCAATGCATATCACACTTGTGCTAGAAATTGTTTGTTTACATTTCCATACAGCCATTCTTTTACGTTATTTTGTGGTCTTACGTTTCAGTGTCGGAGTTCTGCAAAAAAAAAAAAAAAAAAAAAAAAAACCTTTCATGCAATGATTAAGACTGATATGATGTAATCCATACGCTAAAACTACTCATGCATTTCTCTCAGAACATAGTCTTATTTTTTTAACCTAGCGGTGTAAAGCCGATTGATTACGTGCTTTGTGTCACGCGCCACGAGAGAAGTGATAAAACTGATCAAATTGTCACGTACTGAGAGTGTACAAAAAACCTAAAAAATGTTTATCCATTTACGTCGTTTCATTGCAAAAAATTATATTTAGAAGAAGCGCCATTTCATAACGTGAATTTAGTCTTTTAGCTTTTTGAGAATATTTTATCTCTGTGAGGAGATGAATCCCACAGAGGCATGGTTTGTTTTTGCATTGTACTGATGTACGCAGCAGCTCATAACATTTTGCACATTTTTCAGAATTTCTCTTTTGACGGATAAAGATTAGTTTCTAGTTGTAAAGTAGAGTTCAGTCTGAATACGAGCCTAGTGGCTCATCAGGCCGGAGTTTATCCCGGTTTCTGTAGCATGAAGCGACTGGGAGTATTACTATTTCTACTCCCCTCTGGATTGGATGCCAAGCCATCGCAGGGTTACCCCTAGCATGAGGTTTGCCGGTACCCATTTATACACCTGGGTGGAGACACTGTGAGAGTAAAATGACCTGCCCAAGAACACAACGCAATGTGGCCCCAGGCCAGGGCTCAAACCCAGACCGCTCGATCCGGCATGTGGCCACCCGCCTCCCATCGATGCTACAATAATTGCATCAAACAAAATTAATGCCCAAACATTGGTGAGCAAGTTTGTGACGTAGACGATTACTATTACAAAAGAATAACCCATTTCAAACACCCTTCATTTTACATTTATGGGTTTGTATCTGAAGAATGACTCCAGTAACATTTTTTGTCAAATTCTAATCATTACATCCAGTTTTACATTTTTGGCAACGTCCTGAACATTCTAAAGTAGAATTGGTACTTCTGAGGGGTCACGTGACATGCCACGTGACGTTAAGCGCATAAATGCCATTACTTGAGAAATTGGTGGCGGTTTTTAGTGATATCATCCTGCAAAAACGCGGTTTAGATGCAGGTCAATTATTTGCGTCCTCTCATGTTTGGAGTGACAGTCCCTTTTTCACAGAAAAAAATTTATAGGGTTAAAGGTAGAAGGTCATCTTTTTCAACAAAATTCGACTTTTGATCATTTATCTCCTAAAATCGAACCAAGGAAGATCATTCCGGACGTAGCAAGGTAGACAATTTCAATTTGCATCGAAAACGCTCATTTATTGATCAATAGACTGAAAATTCGCCATCCGGCAATTCGCCGATTTACCAAATTTTAACAAAATAATCACGTGACGTGCCACGTGGTCAAAATAATAGGGACTTTAACGCGGACAGCGACGGGGACGCCGAAATCTGTGAGAAGATTGGGGAGAGAACGCCGTTGTGACAGAAATTATTCACAAACATGAAGCAGCACCGTCGGAAATTTAAACCATAGTTTCTGCACTGTACTGTCAAGCTTATTGATGTGATTTTCGTTCTCTGTTTATCAGGATTACTTCATGTGAAGAAGTTCGCAATCAACTCTTGATAAGTTACGGTGAAGGTTTGTTAAACGATCACGAACTCCTACTTTTGTGCGATTTAAAACGGTCTAATATTCTCGACCTACCTCATTCCTTTCCTGAATTTAACTTCGATGATTTGGAGACGACGAGTGCCTGTCCGAATTTCGCTTCCACAAACGCGACTTGCCCCTTCTCGCTGAAATGTTCAATGGAGTAAATGAACTAATAAACAGCAAATGTTTGATCAGACTGGCGCGACAAATCAGTGTGCCGACTGATAAAGATCTTAGTAAACCACTGATCTTACGACTGAAAATGAAAACAGTTTCGACAGCTACACAAATTTAAATGGTGTGCACCCTTTAGTAAATGTGCTAGAATCTGACCATAATAAACCGTTTGACCTTTTAGTACTTCTTGAAAGGAAAAATTACGATTGAAATGCATGTAAGTTGTCTTTATTTACATAAGTTTTCAAAAAATAAATTTCACGGTACTAACATGTTCGCCAAGTGGCTTGAGTTCGCTTCAGCTTTCTCTACCTTTCTTAAGCTTTAAAATGAAATATCTCACATGAAAAGAGAAAACAAGCAATTAAAGTTCCTAGAAATGAGTATCACGGGTTATTTAGCGTTAACAAAGGAGCGAAAACGAAAGCTTAAGCTCACGTTTTCAGACAACGCGAAATGAGCTAGATTCACGTCGGGCCAGAACGCAGAACGTCAACCAGTTCCCCGCCAGTCATGCGCAATGGACATTTTGGGTTTTCCCTGACGCTGTGCCGTTCCCGTCGCCGTCCCCGTTGTCGTTGCAAATTGAAATTGTCTACCTTGCTACGTCCGGAATGTTCTTCCTTGGTTCGATTTTAGGAGATAAATGATCAAAAGTCGAATTTTGTTGAAAAAGATGACCTTCTACCTTTAACCCTATAAATTTTTTTCTGTGAAAAAGGGACTGTCACTCCAAACATGAGAGGACGCAAATAATTGACCTGCATCTAAACCGCGTTTTTGCAGGATGATATCACTAAAAACCGCCACCAATTTCTCAAGTAATGGCATTTATGCGCTTAACGTCACGTGGCATGTCACGTGACCCCTCAGAAGTACCAATTCTACTTTAGAATGTTCAGGACGTTGCCAAAAATGTAAAACTGGATGTAATGATTAGAATTTGACAAAAAATGTTACTGGAGTCATTCTTCAGATACAAACCCATAAATGTAAAATGAAGGGTGTTTGAAATGGGTTATTCTTTTGTAATAGTAATCGTCTACGTCACAAACTTGCTCACCAATGTTTGGGCATTAATTTTGTTTGATGCAATTATTGTAGCATCGATGGGAGGCGGGTGGCCACATGCCGGATCGAGCGGTCTGGGTTTGAGCCCTGGCCTGGGGCCACATTGCGTTGTGTTCTTGGGCAGGTCATTTTACTCTCACAGTGTCTCCACCCAGGTGTATAAATGGGTACCGGCAAACCTCATGCTAGGGGTAACCCTGCGATGGCTTGGCATCCAATCCAGAGGGGAGTAGAAATAGTAATACTCCCAGTCGCTTCATGCTACAGAAACCGGGATAAACTCCGGCCTGATGAGCCACTAGGCTCGTATTCAGACTGAACTCTACTTTACAACTAGAAACTAATCTTTATCCGTCAAAAGAGAAATTCTGAAAAATGTGCAAAATGTTATGAGCTGCTGCGTACATCAGTACAATGCAAAAACAAACCATGCCTCTGTGGGATTCATCTCCTCACAGAGATAAAATATTCTCAAAAAGCTAAAAGACTAAATTCACGTTATGAAATGGCGCTTCTTCTAAATATAATTTTTTGCAATGAAACGACGTAAATGGATAAACATTTTTTAGGTTTTTTGTACACTCTCAGTACGTGACAATTTGATCAGTTTTATCACTTCTCTCGTGGCGCGTGACACAAAGCACGTAATCAATCGGCTTTACACCGCTAGGTTAAAAAAATAAGACTATGTTCTGAGAGAAATGCATGAGTAGTTTTAGCGTATGGATTACATCATATCAGTCTTAATCATTGCATGAAAGGTTTTTTTTTTTTTTTTTTTTTTTTTTGCAGAACTCCGACACTGAAACGTAAGACCACAAAATAACGTAAAAGAATGGCTGTATGGAAATGTAAACAAACAATTTCTAGCACAAGTGTGATATGCATTGAAAAGTTAACGACTCCAATGGAAAATGAACTTGTAAGTACCAGTTTTGTTTTCCTTGTTAAAATCATTGAAGAGGAAACTTCTGTGCACATAATGTTGCAGATGGGATAAAGATTAAACGTTACTGTCGTTACTGTCGTTACTGCAGCTTTGTAGGCGCTAGTCCATTGTCACAGTTTGACTATGATTGAATTGCGCGATATCTCTTCGTTACACAGCCCAGCTAAACAACAAGTTCTTTTCTTTAGACAACCTTTCAAATAACAATTGTTTGCTTTGAACGTCTTATTAAATTTTTGGCAATGCGTGACAAAATCCCATCAATTGACCATTACGTGACACAGAAATGAAGTCGACATCAAACGCCATATTTACATTTCGACAAGAACAGGACATAAGCTTTTCTCTTTACAAGTAAGGGCCTGACGCTAGAAGGCTTCACTACTTTTATGGATTGCTGTTTTAGAACAAGGGACAGAAATGTGCTGGATTTTCTCGGATTGGCATTGGTTGAATGTCAGTGCGAAAATGATGTACTTCCCCGAACACCACGCACCGCAATGATTATCGTGCGTGTAGCCGGGATTCTGAATATGTCAGTACTTAACGTTTGAATGTAATGTCTCACAGGAGGTAAGCTTAAACATCACTTTTCTGCCATAGTTTAAGTCCAAATACCGAGGAAATCAAATACAAGAAGACATTTTCAGGTTCCTTTTGATCATCGAATCCCAGACATGTGCCTATTGTTTTCGTTTCTAGCAGGTTAGTGTTGTGATTATCACGATTTTGAGAGCGTTAGTACTCAACGCCGATGTAAAGCCCGAAAATAATTTTTATACCAGCTTTTACACTGACATTTCGTCTTTCGAAACGTCAAAATCTTAGGTGTTTTGGTGTTTTACCGGGTAGCGAATTTGCCGTTTGAAAAAGTGTGCATAATTAAGAATTTTTAGGAAGTGAATTTTAGTGATTTTAAGCGGCTCTTCGTGACCTTGAAAATTAACCCACAGAAGTATAATTGGCCTCAAAAGACTTGTAAACTCCTCAAAAATAAATTTCCAGGCTCAAACTGGAGTGTTGTTTTGATGGGGATTAAACAGAGCGAAGTTTATGATAAGGTATTAGTCACTGAATTTTGCGTGTTTTTGACCAGACGTGGGACCGCAACGAATTTTTGATTTTTTAGCGGGTTTAAAAAGATATTTCAAGAAAAAAATCACACCACGATTCTAGGCTTACCATAGGCTATCTCTGGGAAGAATATGAAAAATTTTGATTTTTCATCATGTGCCACATATTTTTGATATGGCTCGGTCCTAGTGGACATTCCCTCTTAACTCCTTGCAAGTAACTCTGACATACTCAAAAATATATAAACAATGGTCTCCATTTGGGGCGAAAATATGCTAGGATATTTTTTCCGCGGACATTATCTGTTCCGAGAAGCGGACAGTTCCAAGAGCGTAGATCGAGGAAAACTGTGTGCTTTGAGGAACGGATCAAGTACAAGGACAAATATCCGAGCATATTTTCCCTCCCAATGGAGGCTACCGTGTTTTATTATCCTTAAAAATATATTTTGCAATACGCAGTTTTGAAAACTGGAGAATATTTAACAATTATCCTGCGAAATCGCGCGGAATATCGTCTGATACTTAGCCGACGAGGCCGTAGGCCGAGTCGGCTAAAATCAGACGATATTCCGCGAGATTGAGCAGGATAATTGTTTTATTATTCAACAAATTGATAACAAAATTGATTTCCAAGCTCGTAACATTTTTAAACCTTTCTGTCGACATTTTTTCACTTCACTTTTTCTTCCCACGTACGAAGCTACGTATACCGCCGGACATCTGTTACCTACGGATGACAGATATCAAGAGCATCATGACCATATTTGGATAGTGTTACAATTTGTTGAAAAATAATCGACAATGTAATCCATCAAGTATTTTCGCTCGCTCGCGCGCGATTGGTCTAAACACGTCACGTGACCGAATATTCCCCAGCTAAAACTGGGGAATATCCGAGATTATTATTCAACAAATTGTAACACTATCCAAATATGGTCATGATACTCTCGATATCCGTCATCCGTAGGTGACGGATATCCCGCGATATACGTAGCTTCGTACGTGGGAAGAAAAAGTGAAGTGAAAAAATGTTGACAGAAAGGTTTAAAAATGTTACGAGCTTGGAAATCAATTTTGTTATCAATTTGTTGAATAATAAAACAATTATCCTGCTCAATCTTGCGGAATATCGTCTGATTTTAGCCGACTCGGCCTACGGCCTCGTCGGCTAAGTATCAGACGATATTCCGCGCGATTTCGCAGGATAATTGTTAAATATTCCCCAGTTTCAGCCGGGAAATGTTCAGTCACGTGACGTATTTAGACCAATCGCGCGCAAGCGAAAATATTTGAAGGTTTATAAATTCTATTATGTTACATAATACAATGACAATTCGCAGTTGATCGAATCATTTATTCATAGTGATGCCCTCGCAGCCAGTTTTGTGTTGATATGGAGAGACACACTGAACGTAAGATTGACACATCGATTGAGGCAATGTCCGTGTATGCACGCTATGCTGGTGTTCACGAGACAAGAAAAAAGTTCCTAGCTTGTAGGGTTTTTTATCCCAACAAGTTATAGTGCACTTGAGGTTTCTTCTTAGACACAAAGCCTTCAGCCGCGTGTGCAACACGTAACATAACATGTTCGTTCCACCAAGAACTCATGATCTGTAAAGCAATGGGAAGACCTTTCTCGTCATAGCCAACTGGCAGAGTCATACCAGGTACTCCTGTGAAGTTGCCGATACTCATGTACCTGAAATAAACGGTGGTCGTATGGTTAGAGCGCTCGTCTCCGGATCTAACGGTCCTGGGGCCCGTTTCTCAAAAGACCCGGTAACTTACCGGGCCCGGAGTCAGATTTCGAAATCAAAGTCTCGACAAAAGTAGGGTGTGTTCTGATCTCTAATAAAGTTCATTTTGTTTATTTAGCTGATAACTTTCCTCTACAATTGACAAAACTTTTGAAACTCCCATCTGGAATGGAAAACAAAACAACTTATGGGCCCGGTACTTACCGGGAGCTTCGAGAAACTGGGGCCCGTTTCTCGAAAGACCCGGTAACTAAAAGGGCCCGAAATCATATTTTGAAATCAAAGTCTCAAGAAAAGTAGGGTGTGTTCTGACCTCTCATGAAGTCCATTTTGTTTATTTATCTGATAACTTTACTGTACAATTTTTAAACCTTTTGAAAGTTCCATCTGGCATGGAAAACAAAACAGCTCAACGGGCCCGGTAATTACCGGGAGTTTCGAGTAAGGGGCCCCTGGCTCGAGTCCTCGCCGGGGACATTGTGTTGAGCTCTTGAGTTAAGAAAGACACTTTATTCTTACAGTGCCTCTCTCCACCCAGGTGTATAAATGGATATCGGCGAACCTAATGTTGGGCGTTTCCCTATGATGGACCAGCATTCCACCCAGGGGGGAGGGGGGAGTAGATATACTCCTAGTCGCTTTACGCTACAGAAACCGGGATAAGCTCCGGCCAGATGGGCCACTTGGCTCGAATGCAGACGTTACCTTTACCAAGGTCAAAAGCAGGAATCGAGAGCGGTGATCGAGCCAATTCCGGTTGGCTTGTTATGTTTCCCGGGGTGGCTAAATTAGCAGAAAACAAACAAAATGTTTTGCTGCCCCGGTAGCTAAACGAGGCAACATTGTTTCGGAAAACAAAGGGTCACTCATGCGCAGTATAATAAACCGACTTTCGAAAAAGTCTGGGCAAACAATTTTTTTTTTTGTTAGAGGGATTATTCCCTCATAAATTTTGACCTTGTGATACCTTATTTCAACCCTATTCATCCAGTCTTTATACGCTACATCCCGCCACAGTCATAAAAAGTAAGAGTAACTCTCTCTCTCTCTCTCCTCGTCCTTCCAAACCCTTTACTTCTTTTGTTGTTTGCGTGACGTTGCTACGAAATATTTTTAATGAGCAGCACTGGAACCTAGTCAACATTGTTTTCATGGTGGCTAAACTGGGAAACATATGTTTATGTTTCGAAAACAACATTTGTGTCCGGGAAGCAAAAACGTTTTTGACTTCAGGGAAAAACAATTCTCGTTTCCGAGCAGCAAAAGGTGTTTCTGCAACTCTTGTTTCCCGCGCGGATAAACTGGGAAATATTTGCCTCCTTAACAATGTTTACGTAACAAAGTATCCTAGTTCAGCCAGGCCTTTACCAGCGCGCTATACATTGGACCAAAAAACGTCCGGAATATATATTGTAGCCCACTGCCTGAGATTCAAGGTTCGGCTAATGTCTGTATTATTTACTGTCCCGTGCACGTTTTCTGGCCCAGGCCCAGTTTTTTCATTGCTTATGAACCAATTGTGAGCAAGTTACCTAACTTTGTATGCTACTGGCCGTAAAATCGTCCACCGTAGAATAAGTGGTACAGGTCAACACTAAATTCTACGGTCGACAGCGTCGGTAAAATCTGTTGAAATCCTCTATCAATTTTGGTCATCTGTCTTCTACCACGACTATTTATAGCATGTGATTACTGAAATACATTTCAGTGGGGTTTTAAAAGCGATGACATTGATTAAAAGCTAACGAAAGCGTTTTGATTTAGAGACAAGCGCCGAACCGTGGAACCTTCCCTTGCTCCAAAACAAGATTGTACTGATGAAGTTGAATTCAGTGGCTAAACATCGGTTTTTTTTATTAACTCGTAGTATGTGATACTCTCTTATGTAATTTTCTCAAATATTAGTGAAATCACTTTTTTTCCCACTAAAAACTTTTGTTGAGATTGTTTCTTAGCTGTTGAATAGACTATGTACATAAGTTTGTTTGCCCTGTTCTCGTAAAAGCTTTTGAATATTGAAGAGAATTGCTTATAACTCAAACCAATCAGCATAGTCAGACAATTTTCAAACAGCCGATCATAGTCACCTCCAATAACTAAGAGCCAATCAAGTGCAGAGCCCAAATCAATCACCAGTCGGTGGTGCGAGACTTTTCCCGCGCTTTTCACTGACCGACTCCTCCAATCATCTCACCTCATTAGACCCGTTGTCTTCAGAAAATTTCCTTCGCCATATTCAAGAGCACCCTCGGGAATCTCGGGTACTTTTATGCCAAGTCCTACGATGGAAAAGAAAAATGGCACACAGTCAACTACTCCCTCTGAACAGACACTTCTCCTAACTTTTTTTGAAGAAGACTCTTTGCTTTAAAAAGTCGTCGACTTGCAATGAGCTGACACTGAAAGCTTATTCTTGAGTAAAAACACCAACCAGAGTGGAAAAAAGACAGTGAACGAGATCAGCCGTCGAGAATACTTGCACCAGCAATCGCTCTTTTAAAAGCAAGTTCTTGTGACCGTCGGTCAACCAAAATAACTGAACGTGATTTAAAAGCGGCGTAAAGTTGGTTTGTAGAGGCATCGACTTGTTTAGTCTAAAAAATGGACGGCCGTGTGATTCGTCTTCCTAAATGAAAACGGCCATTCTGCATCAGTATAAACGCAAAACCCGACGGTAACAAGAACTTCGCCAAACAATAGGCTTGACGACCAGTTTTCAAGGTATTTGGGAAACGCGAAGCACTACGGCTAATTTTCGTATTTCTGTTCAGTTGTAACTGAAGGCATTCGTAGCATACGTGTGCAGCAGGAGCAAGTTTTTATATCGACAGGCACAATGAATAAATCTAGCCGGATAACTGCGAATTGCAGACTGTCAACCTTGATTCGTGTAAAGTGTTTATTTTTAACACTCTCTGCGGGGATTCAACCTGGGCTAAAAATCATCCCGGACTCCTATAAAGAAGCCCGTAACTGACCAGCAACCGTTGAAATTACGCATTTAGTCCCTTCCCACCCCTGTACAGTGTTGACAAAACACTTTCATTTAACACATGTTTGCATTTTACCATTTTCCGACGTTGAAAGGAGGCCGGGGAGCAGAAACTTATTTTTTTAGGTATCGCGGTTATGATTCATGTTTTTGACATTTTCAAACACAACTTGTCCATGGTTGTATGTTTAATCGATTGGTATTTAAGAAATAGAAAACATGTACCGTGTTTGTATCGAGTTATACAAACACGAGTGGAAGTTTGGGAGAACGAGAAATGCTGTGAGAACACGAGCCGCAGGCGAGTGTTTCCACAGCTTTTTCGAGTTCTCCCAAACTTTCACGAGTGTTTGTATAACTCGATACAAACACGATGTACATGTTTTCTATTTCTTTTAGAAAACACCACGACGAGAAAAAGGAAAACAACTTGTTAACTTTGATTATCGAAATGTAAATTCTCTTTGCTCGCGTCATCACTACGTCAACAAGCGCGCGCTAGTTCTGTGTCTCCATCGAGTTATACAAACACGATTTTCAACCAATCAGCGCGCGTGCTTTCTTAGGACTGTTTTCTAAAGACGTGATATAATTCAACAAGCTTGATGAAAACAAGTGTTCAAGAAATTAAACCTGTTTACGTCACATCACCTGGTGTTACGATACAATCCACTCTCTCCTCTTCAAAAATTGCTTTCAAAAATGCCATAGCCCGCGTGCGCTGCTTCATAGCCTGTTGTGAAACAAAAGTGCGAACTGAATCATGACGTCATAGACACTGCTCAGTAGCTGCTTAGATATCACCGTTCAGGTACAAACCTGAACAAATAACTGTGCGTCGTTAGTTAAGTAACTGAGAGAGCCAAGTGAAGATGAAGGAAAAACGACAATATCTACCCTTGAGATCGTCCTGTGATCTCCTGTCTAGCATGTTTTGCGTCCGAGGTTTAAACTACACGCAAACAGACAGACATGTACACAGAGACAAAAATTAATTAAGACAGGCAGACCGACCTACAGACAGAAAGACCGCCAGGCAGCCAATCAAGGCAGGTATCTGATTGTCCGAGGTGTAGTCAGTGATATCTCAAGACATTTTCAGGAACTAGTTTGAATTACAGCGAATTTTAACGCTTATTACAAAAATTAGTATTCTGAATCAGATTAATTAATATATTTCTTCTAAACTTTTAATTCACTAGTAGTTAGGTGTCCCCAATTAGTTTACGTTTTTGTAAGCTAGATCTACCAGACACATTAAAAAAGTTGATTGATTGATGATTGATCGATCGACGATCGATCAATGGATGGATGATTGATGATCGATTGTTGATTGACCTCACGCACAGAGGCAGGGAGACAGACAGGCAGAATTACGCGCAGACAGAAAACCGCCAGGCAGCCGATCAAGGCAAGCAGCTGATTGAGCTAGACTGGAAAGGCATGCAGACAGACATAGTCAGACAGACAGACAGACAGACAGACAGACAGGCAGACAGACAGACAGGCAGGCAGGCAGGCAGACAGACAGACAGACAGACAGACAGACAGACAGACAGGCAGGCAGGCAGGCAGGCAGGCAGACAGACAGACAGAGAGACAGACAGGCAGACATAAACACAAGAGAAAGATATGCTACCAAGCAGGCGGACAGACAGAGAGATACACAGGCCGGAAAACAAGACAAGTCTCACCTGGAAGTAGTCACGAGAGGTCAGTATTCTTCCTATGCTCAAAGTAGAGGTAGATTCGGCGTTCTGTAAATCAGCATTCAAAGAGAAATACACGTGTTACATTCTATAAGTTCAAAATTCTCATTCGTACTTTTATTTTCGATTCCTAGTAGGACGCCTTATTGATTGAATGACAAATTCCAGGTCAAGAATTTCAGCCGCAAGCGTTAATTCTTCTCATGTCGACAGTGTTACTGTCTACCGCAGAAATGTCAATTTCACCAGACGATTAAACGGAATACTCGACATCACTTGACATTATGTTCTTATCACTGCAGTCTGACCACATACCATTTCATTGTAGTATTTATGAAATTCTTCCTCCACTCCAGTCGCCATTTCGGAAATTATGGTGATTCCATGAGCAGAAACAGTTTCCTGAAAACAAATATGTGTAATCAGTTACTAGGACACACTTTCCAAAAAAAAAATGGGGCCTTCTGGGAACCTAGCTGTCATCCCTTTAAGTAAATCTTACATTCAAAATACTCACTTTTCGGATTTTCACACTTGCTACTAGAATATTGTAAAAATATGCTAAATCGATACTACAAAGGGACCCTTTCTCGTGCACGGATCTTAACTGCTGATTGCCGTCAGTTAAGAACAGACAAGGAGAGCTCTGGGGTCGATAGAGAATGGAAAATGAACGGAGTAAGTGTCAGATCTTGCGTCTCTTAAGGGAAACAACATGAAGTACAAGCTAAACAAATGCTAACCTGCAGCTCTGGAATCTGGATCGAGACAACCAAAGCTCCTTTCTCTTTCAAATACTCAACAGCTGATGGGAAGAGAATGCAGTTGTATTAGAGAAGTATCGGCGACAAGAAATAAAAGTAGGAAGCTAGAAACGTACCCAAGAATAAACGAATGCTCAAAATAAGTGGCTACAAATGGTACGGAGCGCCATGGGCTTGCCACAATCCTGTAGTCATAACAAGCTCCAGTATTCATATTATTGTAGGGCTATTGCCATTATCGGCCCCTTTCACAAGCTACATGTTATCATTTTGTCCAGATCACCCCGCTGACACTTCGTCCTGGAACGCATCTATTCCCTGGTTCGGTGGAGAGGTACTGTGAGAGCAATCTGTCCGGCGAAAGGGCACAACACAACACGCATGTCCAGGCTCCAAGACTCTGAGTTCACCGGAGAAACCTTGAAGCCACCGCGCCTCACACGTCATAGACAATACCTCCTTTTGGCGCGAAAGTATGCTCGGATATATGTCCGCGGACATTATCTGTTCCGAGATTCAAACAGTAATCTGTGAGCTTCGACAAACAGATAATATCCAATGACAAATATCCGGGTATGTTTAATAAATAAATGAAGGCTATTGTGTTTATTATCCTTCAAATATTTTTTGCAACCCGCTAGACATGCTTGAAGTTTTAAAACTGGGAAACATCACTGGGATATTTCCCAGTTTTAGCTGGGGCTGGGAGGTGTGGTGGCCTTATGGTTAGTTCGCTCGACTCCATTGTGTTGGGTTCTTGGACAAGACACTTTACTCTCACAGTGCCTCTCTCCACCCAGGTGTATAGATGGGTACCGGCGAATTGTTGGGAAAACCTAACAAATTGCAGGGGAGTGGCCTGTGGGGGACTAGCGTCCCGTCCAGGGGAAGTAGAAAAACTCCTTGCCGCTTCAGGCTCCAGAAACCGGGATAAGCTCCGGACTTAGCTGAGGCATATTAAAAATTTTGACTGTGATATTGACAAAAGTTTTCAGCAAATAATGAATAATCCTTTGCCTCCTCCTAAAATCAGAAATGGATTTAGGATGGTGTACCTTTTTCGCACTGTTTGTAAACATCTGCATCACTATCCTAATAAGATAATTAAAATTAGCAGTGAGGTTTTCGGTCAAAATCTTACTGATAACTATTGTTTTAGTCATAAAACTATTGCATTAAACGTTTCTTCACCAAACGAAGCTTTTTGAGACATTTTTTTTGCCCTCCATTAAACAACAAAAAAGTTATGGTAAAACTAATGAAACAAAACACCTCTGTCTCGATTTTAAGAAAAAGTCCACGGTTTTCATTCTGCAATCATCACTTCCAACCGTCTGATAAAATCAAGTTACACACAGATCAGCGTCTAACAAACAGTTTCCCATTGGTGTTTGCTTAGCTCTATACAGGTTCAGTTCATAACTAAACCAGCAAGACTTGATACCTTAAAGTACTTCCAGTCTATTCCCAGCGTAATTCCCTCAAGAGACGAGATGTTTTCAAATCCTTCCAGAGTCACCTCTGGCTGTCCGAGCGCTATCAGAGAGTATTAACGTTGTTAGACATGTGGAGAAAAATTGCACAAATATGACTATTTTCCAACGACAAACTATTGTACCCTACCCGAATTAATTTCACTGTTTGACTGTTTCATTATGTTTTCGCTAGTTTGTTACTGACAGTTTAGACATGAAATAGTTTAATAAAGATCTATACAAAGTATCCAAGATGACGTTTAAAAGTTCAAATATCTTTGCTTGTGATATGAATTTCTCAACGAGCGAGAGAAGCGTGCATATATTGTTGAAGTCAGTATATTTCTTGGTATAGCCATTGCATGAATACCCTTGAAGTTCATGGGTATCTTGACTAGATTCAGCTTCTTTTGTACGCAAAGAGTTGAGAAAGATATGATTCTTCTGGAACTTACAGTTTTCAAGGCTGCCCCACAGCTCTCTTTTGCTAAGCTCTGTGATTTGTTGAAACACTCGCGCATGCAAACGTGTCCAAACCAATCAGAGAAAACATGTATTGTCCATAATGTTCGCTTTGTAAAATGTATTCTATATACAAGGCTAAAATGTTAAAAAATTAAAAAGTTTAAACCAAACGTTTTCGGCTGTTTGCCATCATCAGGGTTAAAAAGATGACCGTCCACACGTACATATATATCTTATGTAATTCCCGATGGGAAAAGTTTGGAGACATAAGAAATAACTTGTTTGTTCAAACAGGGGCGGAATTGTTGGATCATTAGTCCCTCGACGATCCTGCGCTTGTGGAGTGTTTGTGCTGAGGAGAGAACACGCCAAGTGAAAGAATGTGATGGGTTTTCCCGCAGGTGTTTTGCAGGTTCAGAGGTGTGAGCAGGATTTGAATGCTCCGCAATTCGTACTGCTAAGTTTCTCACGGTCTCGCCAATGTAATCAACGCCACAAGAGCAATCACCTTTGTAAATAACTTTGGATCTGTGAGTGTTTTTGTCTTTGTTGTTAAAGAGGCTTTTGATTTGCCTTGTTTGCCATAGGATTATAAAGATGAAATTGAAATTAGTAAACTTGTTTAGTTTTTCAATAAACGTCTTACTGAGTTTTTCGTTTTTACCGCAAAAAGGAAGCTTGATAAAAACTTTCTTTCGTTCTTCGAAAAGAAAATTCGTCACAAGATGACAATGTTTGGTTTAAACTTTTTAATTTTTTAACATTTTAGCCTTGTATATAGAATACATGAAACATGTATTATTTTCAACCAATCAGGAGTAGAGCTGGGACTACTCGCGCCTTGCATTTCTCGTGCTTTCCCGCCCTTGGAAAATGGGACCAGGGCAAATGAGTGAGTTTTGTGACGTTACCGTATTGTATCTTTTTGTCAATGAGACTTTTTTCAGCAACACTGTCATGATAACGAAACTATTCTGCAACACAGACTCACTCTTTGGGTCCTCCTCGTCTTCTCCTGCCAGGTATGCTACAAGAAAGAGGAACAGGTGAACAAATGAGTTTATAAACAGTGGATTCCAAATTCATATTTCAGTGTTTGACTATTAAGTCTGAATTACAGATGCAACCTCACTTTAGGTCAAAAGTTAAATAGGATTAAACATTTTCTGCAATGTCCAACACAGCTTGCCACGTCATTGACAAGAAGATTTCACTGAATCGCAGTGAAATCTTTTTGTTATTTGCTGGCAGTTTCCTTCTACGGAGAATGCTGACGGACCACAGTTTCAGCTGAATGCTAGGAAGACTTTCGAAGGAGCTTATGATTACTCACCGTATACCAGGGCGGCATCTCTAACAGTCGCACAAAGTGGCCCTGCGAAATATTAAGTCATGGCAGAAGCTTATCACTTATCTAAGTGATAAGCTTCTGGTCATGGCAATAGTTAGTTGCATTAGGGAGTTTACGAAACCACGACGGCAACGGGAACAAGAACTGTCGCTAAACAAAAGATTTAATAAGCAGAACAATTGCTGTGCACTTGTGTTATAATTCTTGGTACATTTCTTTACCGTCCTCGGCAAAACAACAACATGAAATGACTCAATTTTGCGTTGTCTGAAGAACGTTAACCGCGACGGCTAGTTTTTAAAATTTTTGTTACAAATTTATTGCTGTGTTCCGGACTTAGTTTTGCGATAGTTTTGGCAGTGATAAACAAAGTAAACGACTTTAGAGTATTGCAAAATTCGTAGGTAAAATATAACTCGTTTTTTAATCGACGTTGTCCTCGGCGTCGCCATCGTGGTTTTGTAAACTCCCTACCTGTTCTTTGAGCATGACGCCGAATCGTTATGATTCATGATTTCGTTTTGGATTTCTTTTCATACAATTTTAAATTTGGGGGTATTTTACATTTTCTTATCTTAGATTTAAATATGATTTGTATTATATAAGCTTACATTTGCATTTATAACAACAACAACAACACTGAACAATTTATATTGTAGTTTTTATAGGGAGCATCCCGTGTATGGTGTCTAATGCACTTTTGGATGCATCCCTCTCCTCCTATACTAATTTCTTTCTTGTATTGGAGAAAACTTCAATAAATGGAAAGGTATGGAATAAGTTTCAATTACATTAGCTTTAA
This sequence comes from Platygyra sinensis, assembly GCA_019787425.1. Taxonomy (NCBI): domain Eukaryota; kingdom Metazoa; phylum Cnidaria; class Anthozoa; order Scleractinia; family Merulinidae; genus Platygyra; species Platygyra sinensis. Next base: position 26,591 of record JAHPZR010016340.1, on the reverse strand, counting down.
CTCATAAGACTCGGAACCAACGTGATTCCATATGACGTTCTTCGCTACGCTGAACATTATGGTAGTTTTAAGACTGTATATTGAACCATAGTGTGTAACCATTCAAAAGAAAGCTTTTGAACAGTACTTTCATGTGGTACTCTTTAGATTTCTAGAAAACTCTAAAGCCACAGTTTTGTACATTAACACTCTAAGGAGGTCTTTGATTTTGATTTTGATTTTTTGATTTTGAGGTACAAAGGACCTACAGTAAGTCAAACAAACAATAAAGCTAAGCCAGTTTAACAAGTTTACACCAGGACTTACCAGTATAACTGACAGTATGTGCCAAAGGTACCTCACCACTTGTACTTATGCGGCCACATGATGCTAAATCAAGGAAATACAGACGAAATTTGCTGGAGTCTGATAATTTGATAACTTGATAATTTGCAACTTCGGACACAACTGGTTAGCCATAATTATTGTACATGAAAATTGCGAGGATTATTATGCGATGAGGTAGTCTTGAGGCTAATTGGGGTGTATACTCATCGGTACTTTCTTGGTTGCGATATTGCCATACAGCTGCAGTCATAAGCTGTGTGTTTTTTGTTTGTTTTCCAAAGCTGGCAAATTCAAAACAAGCATGCATGGCCCGAGTGCCACATAATAAACAGCCTACTTACTCCGTAGTATTGGCCCTTGGTCATTTTCGAGTTTCAAGTTCAAGTTTCAAGTTTATTAAATCTTCTTTCATATTCACTTATGAACCTTGCTGTGCTCGGTCTTTATTGCCAAGACCTACTTCTGTCTTAGGTTCTATATGACATACTGAGATCAACTAAAATATACCACAGATGAACTATGGAATGCTAGTGGCTGGACATACATACCTTTTATCCCTACTATTCCACATACAGCGGCAGGAATACGTACAGAACCTCCTCCATCTGTACCTAAAGCAACTGGACACAAGCCTAGAAAAAACCATATCATATCTTGATGTCATTCTCCGCAGTTCAAATATAAGAACTTTCATATTCACTTATATTCTTCACCTTCTATGGGTATGTTACAAACTCACAACGTTCACTTATATTCTTCACCTTCTATGGGTATGTTACAAACTCACAACGTGGGCAGTTCCCAGTTGGCTTGAAAGCTCAGTTGGTAGAGCACTGTACCAGTATCACAGAGATTATGGATTCGAATCCCGTTCAGGCCTGAATTTTTTTAGGCTTTAATTTCAAAACTGCTTAAGTTGTGTGCATTAACTACAATGATCAATCATGTCTTCATATCATTCTCTGCAGATGAAATATGTGAACTTTCATATATTCACTTGCGAACAGTTACTATGGAGTACTATGGGTCTGATATGCGTGTTAATGGCCCGGGGGGGGGGGGGGGGTACTTGACCAATGTTTGGGTACAGGGGTGCCGCCGAGGGTTTAAAATCCTGACCCTGTTTAGGACAAAAATACGCTGAAAACCCTACCCTGTGTAGGACAACAACCTCCATTTTAAGACCCTGTTTAGGACAAGCGACAAAATCCACACTCGCTGGTTTTACAGGAATTTACACTGTTTAATAAGTCATTCAAGTTAAAGAAATCATGCTCGACGCGTCTAAAACCAAGTTGTTGCGTCTCTACATTTGAACTAAACAAAAAGCCGTCAAGCATTAAGCTCTAAATTAGCGGGCAAAATGTCGTCATTGCATCTATAGCAGGGCGATCTTTTTAATAGCAAATCAAAGAGGTATGATTTCTTCAATTTTTTTTATAATGAATAAGAGGAACTTATATTTGAGGTTAATTTTATTTTGATAAAAGCACTAACTGAACTTTTACAGAGAAAAATTTCCCTACACGATATATATACCAGCGGGATCCCTCATGTCTGCACGACACAGTAACATCTTTCTTTCATCGCATTATCCAAGACAAAGAAACTAGACCTACCATATGTCGGTTTACTCAGTTGATATTGCGCAAATCAGGAAAAAAATGCGTCGCTTTTCTGTCACTCGATCGCACGCTCTTTCAACTTCTCGCAGGCTAGAGACTGCTCGCAGACTGGGTTAAAGTCTCTCGGGCTCGTAATACCATACCCTGTTTAGGACAGAAGCGAGTCGAATTGTATACCCTGTTTAGGACAGCGAGGCCAAAAAACCATACCCTATCCAGCGGCACGTCCCCGTATAGCCCAAATAAGGGAGTACCCCCGCCCCCACCCGGGGTTAATGGCTACAGTTACACAGCTACACATACCCATCTGCATGCATTGTAACCCAAGCATGCAAGTATCATGCCACATAATAACAACATAATATAAGAGTTAGTAGTGTACAGAGTGAAAATGATATCCCACATTGTGAGCATATCATTTTTAAACCACACATCTGAGGATATCATTTTTGATAACACTTTTGTCCCTTTAACTGCACTTGAATTTGTTGGTGTATGATCGAAACATCTTTGTATCTTCTTCACAAGCCTTCGGCTATCTTTGGTTATCTTCAGAAAGCTTTAGAAATCTTCGGAAAATGTTCGGAAATGGTCGACTGGCCTTCAGATGAATTTTGGAAAATCTTTGGAAATGTCTCGAAAGTGGTTGAGTAACTGCCACCAGTGTCAACTTTGCTGTGTTTTCCCATGCAAAGAGTTTGCTAATTAATAAAATGTTACTTAATTTTATTGGTATACCTGCAGCTACTGACACAGCAGACCCACTTGAACTTCCTCCAGGGTAATAATCCACATTGTAAGGATTTCTTGGAGTTCCATGGAGTCTGTTCGGACAAAGATGAAAGTAAGACTATGCATTTGCTTAAGATTCAATCGAACCTCTTCAAAATGGCCCCCTTAGGGCCAGAGGAAAGTGGCCGTTGCAGAGAGGTGGATGTTATTGGGAGGTAAGGGCATAATATGGCACCTTTTGTTTTTCAAGTGTTGTGACATTTTTAGTTTTAAAATATGCATCATGCCAATAATCTAGCAACTGAACAAAAACAGGTACCAAATTTTGTTACCTTTTACACTTAAAACATGGCGGTTTGCATACACCATTTGTCAGTTGTTTACTAATTGACCATTCCAAAGGGTTATTTTGGCAGTCGTGAGGCACTTTTAATTAGTGTCTGTTGCCATTGCGGAGAGTTTAAAATAAGAGTGAATTGGACCATTTGCCAGGACCAATGAAAATGACCACTGAAAAGAGGTCAAGCCATTGTAGAGAGGTGGCTGCTAATGGAATTTCTACTGTGGAAGAGGTCTAGGTTTTTAATCGAAGAAGTTACAAGACATAAACCTGGGAAAAGCTTACAAACTCCCAAGATGGTGTTTTGTATAAACCATTTGTTAGGCATTAATTAATTGACCACATAGTTCATTTTTTTAAATTGAACATCCCCTTGCTCTTTTTTGTTTTAAGCCTTGCTTTGGTTCTTAATCTGTTCTTAATATATCATAACCAGCTCTGAAAAAAAGTCACCTGTTGGGATTATTTCCTGTTGTACCAATTCCCAATTCATGCATGTTAGAAAGCCCAATGAGTATAGCTCCTCCGTCTCTCAACTTTTTCACTATACAAGCATCTTTTGTTGATGGTGTATTCCCCATGAATGTAGTACCACAACGAGCATAATATGGCACCTTAAGAATAACATGGCAACTCAAACTTAGTTTATTGACCACTGCTCAGCCCTTGAAATACAATAGAATGGAAAAATAATAGATGAAATTATTAAGCGATAGAGCACTTTTCCTGTTTAATTTTAATAGGCTCATCTAAACACGAGGGAGATTCAGAGAATTGAAACAGTTAGGCAAACTCGAGACACAGACAAGCGTTTTTATAACTTTCCCAATTTAACATCCTAAGTTTTTTGATGAGACTACCGGTATGTAAACACAGAAAAAGTGCTATAATACTGCATATACATTCTCTCATCTAAATTATACACCTATCGAGTTATGAGAGCACACCTTGTGCTTCAGTTATTTTATAATTCCTATAATTTAGGTACACTACCTTTCTTCTCATTCTGCCATAATTTGTCTGCAGAGAGCCAGAAGTTAGACAGCATTTGAAACAAACTGCATATATGCTCTTGTCTCATTGTCATTTAACCCATCCACACAATGTATTCATTGAATCAGATGTACTCGCTGACAGATGCCTGAAGACTAAATCTGTCTTAGCTGCAATTATACTTTTTGTGAGTAACTATGATAATTCAAAGTTACCGTTAACAATATTACATCTTACCACATGAAACTCCTCTTTCACAGCCACGGGGATCCCATCCATAACAGACAAAGGTTTACCTTCTGCATACCGCTTGGTAGATGCTGCTGCCATCTAAAAAGAAAATCAACATCAAAGGCCAGTTTGTAAAGAAAACATAATAGGGAACTTAAGCACGGGTGTTTTTGAGACGCAGACGGCAACCGGAAGTGAGCTGTTGTCCCTTTTAACTTGCCCTCACACAACCACATGAATTCACATTGCTAAGTATCTTTTCTCCATTAGAAATAAGTAAGTATAAAAATCTAGGAGACAATACTTTCCTAGCACGCGAAATGTTCTCTTCTGGTTGCCGTCCACGTCTCAAAAACGGGCATGCTTAAGCTCCCTAATAAGGGACTACTAGTATTGACTTACACGTGAATGTACCTAAAACAATACATTTCTGAAAAGTCAGTGGCAAACTGTCTGAGAGATATATATGTTTCATATTACACCCAATTAATATGAATCCTTTGCTATTACTGCCACTTTATTCTGGTCTTAACAAAAGCTCAGTCAGCCATTTTACCAGGCTTGTTTAAAGAACTCCTTTAATGGAGCCAGCCCATACTATGGCAACATTCTTGAGGCCCCTTGGGACCAGATTAACAGGGCTCCACTGTAACTAGTTAGTGGGAGGTGCAGTGGCCTCACGGTTAGTGCACTCGACTCCGGAGCGAGCGGTCCAGGTTCGAGCCCTGGTCGGGGACATCACATTGTGTTCTTGGGCAAGACACTTTACTCTCACGGTGCCTCTCTCCACCCAGGTGTATAAATGAGTACCGGTGAATTAATGCTGTGGGTAGCCCTGTGATGGGCTAGCATCCCATCCAGGCAGAGTAGAAATACTCCCAGTCACTTCATGCTACAGAAACCGGGATAAGCTCGGCGACCTGATGGGCCACTTAGCTTGAATGCAGACTTAACCTTTTTTTTTTTACTGTAACTAGTAAGTACAATCATATACCTTTAAAATTTCATCTTTGTCATGCTGAACAATGGCTCTTAACTTGGGACTCTGCTTTTCTGTGTCCCTTATGATGTCAATCACTCTTTCTGCTATCTGCATTGGAGTGACAGAGTGGGACCTAAAATGATCAGACAACCAGTAAGTTATTACTTAACATCTACAAAAATACTATGATCCGACCTGTGATAGACTAGCATTCCATCAAGGAGAGTAGAAACACTCCTAGTCACTTCATGCTGCTGAAACTGGAGCCTGATGAGCCACTTCGCTCTTATGTATACTTTACCTCACTTTAACCTACAAAACACTTCTTTTGCATTTCTTTACTAAACAGATCAATCCAAGATAACTCGGATCAAGGCACACAAAAAGAACAAAGAATCCTTGCACAGGGTGGATTCTTCAGTTCCTTTGACACACCATGATTTGAAAGACCTTGGATTAATCCATTTAGAGAAGAAATGCAAAATCAATTTTCAGATTTAATAATCCAATCTTGGATTTTCTAAAGAAAAGTACTCTTAGCTTTGTTGTCAAATTGACATCTTGTTATCACTGGCAAGTCTCAAGCCAACAAAGCACTTCTAGAGATCTCTTTGATCCCTAAGGAAATAGGGTTACTGATGTGACTGAAGCTGTTTGATTAGTTTTATCATTACCTTTAAGCTAAGGCCACCGCTAGCAGTGGTGGAGATTAGTATGTTTACTTACCTATACTTCTTTACCAGGTCTGGAATGGTCACAAACTTGAAGGATGATTCTTGTGATTTATTACTGCTGTGTGATAAAAATGGAAATACATAATTGTAGCTACTGTAGTTAATTATTTGTAATATTAATACATGTGATACATTTGAGCATGTTTTACCTTTCCTCAATCAATTTGTCAAAGTCAACAGATACAGTGTGGTTGCTGGTCTGAGGAGATGACTTGGGTAGTGGAAATAGAGTCGGTGCATCTGGGATTTTGATCCTCCTGAACAAGTCTAAACCTGACTTACTATAACATTAATACTGTGAGTTAGAATGACATGGGAACTTACATATATATACTTGTGGAAGAAAGGTTAAAAAGCAGTCCCTGAATCCCAGGGAACTTATATACTTGTGGAAGAAGGGTTGAAAAGCAGTCCCTGAATCCCAGGGAACATACTTGTGGAAGAAGGGTTGAAAAGCAGTCCCTGAATTCCAGGGAACTTATATACTTGTGGAAGAAAGCTTGAAAAGTAGTCCCTGAATCCCAGAGAACTTACATTACTTATCTTGTGGAAGAAGGGTTGAAAAGCAGTCCCTGAGTCCAAGGGAATGGAAGACCCTTATGATCGACTCACTCCTCCTTTACATAGCACAAGTAGTAGGGGTACCCCCTGGGTGGAATGCGAGCCCAAAGCAAGTTTCCCCTGCTCCTCCTCCACAGATTTATGTCAGAGTATACGCTATTTGCCAGTAGGGTTCCATACTCCCAAGTGGAGAGAGGTATTGCAGCTGCAAAAGAGGAAACTGTGATGGTGTTTTGCTTAAAACCATCTAATAATAACACATGGACCCTACAGTTTCCAAGACTGCTAGAGTCCAAATTAATGGAAAAACAATATTACACAGCCTTCAAAACAAACCAACTCCAACCAGTTAAGTTTAACATTTCTTTGTTTTGGAAGTTGCAGTACACAGCTTGCCATTCACCAAAATGTATTACAGAATGAGTGGTTTATACCTTAAACTGGGTCCAATGACAAATTTAAAGATAGGTGATCATGACAAAAACTAAACAAACCTGACAGCTCTTCTTTTCAACATATCTCCAAAACCCTGCAGAATAGAGTAAGAGAAACCAAAAATATCAGTACCAAATTCAAGTTCTTCCCAGATCACACTCAAAACCTTCAGGTCACACAGATCAAGAAGAATAAATTCTTAAACTCATGCATCACAAGAATACCCCTGTCAGGGCTTGAAGTTAACTTTCCAGTCCACTTGCAAAGTCTGGCTAGTAAGGGTTTTTTCCACTAGCAAACTGGTGAGACCACTAGCAAATTCCTTCCAATATTTGGGAGACATGGATGATTCTAACTTGCACACGTTTGCTACTGGATATTTTTCTCACTCGCAACTTATCAAAATCACTCTCATTTTGCGAGTTTGCGAGTGTTAATTTGGAGCCCTGCCAGTACAACCCTCTTTGCTTTTCATTCATTAACTATGCATGAATTACATAATCGTAATGCTTCTATTGGTCAGTTGTATGAACATGAGCAACTACCTTTTGTATTTTGCCAGGCTTTGCGCAGGGTCAACTCCCAAAAGAGCCAACAAAAACATGCAACAAAGAACTTTACCAGGTTTTCATACCATCTCCCTCTATTAACTATCATGATAATGAGGCCCTGTTAGGGTAAATTTCGACAGGCGACACGGGTCTGAAACGGTGACATGGAGGAGCTGAAATGATGACAAACGGCAAAGCGCTCACGCGAAATTACGACAGCGACAAAGAGAAAAGTGAAATCGACAGTGACATTGCGCGTTTTAAAAAATTACACAGCGATTGACTTGCAGCGCACTCCGGCAGAAGAAATTGCATTTTACAATAAAGTTAAACTTCTCATGAGTATTGACAGGCTACTGTGCTACTATTATCGGAAAATAAAATGTTTCGCAACAGAATTAAGAGAACGCATTTACGTTGAACATTCTATAGTTAAAGTCCAATATGGATATTAGTGGCTTTGGACGAAATTCCGACAGCGACATGTTAACCTTCCAAAATCGTGATGTGGAAAGGTTTGAAATTCAGACGGGGGACATAAAGACCCCCCCTAACAGGGCCTCGATAATCACTACTACGATGTACTTACAGTTCTACCAAGCCATTTTAAAAAGACTAAAGGTTTTCCAGAGAAGCTGGGCAAATTGGCCGCCTGAAATCAAACAGTTAATGCTGCATTGCAGGTAAAAGTATTTATAAACAATTAACTATGGTAACTTTTATGGTTATAACATGACATCTTTTAGGAGTCAAATAAAGCTCAGGTCATGCCCAAATTGGTCCCCTATTTCAATTCAAAAATTCTGATGAGTATTCCTGAACTTTTCATCTTGGAGTCTCCACTGGGAGCATAGTTCAATTCCAACTTGTGAAGTATGTATCGGAGCTAAACCCACTACTCTCCCTGCACCTATAATGTTAGAACGCCACTTCTACTGTATATAATTTATTACTTGTCACTTGCTGCCATAGATAGGGCAATGATTTTGGGAAGGGGATCACACACCCCGATACAATTTTTTCTCAGTGGGAGTACCCCCTCCCCTTCAAACCATTAATTACATTAAACCTGGTTCTCATATGTCACCAACATACCTGGGACATAGCGGCCGGCACACCCTGCACACCATTATGGCACATGTGAACAATTACCACCCAATCATAATCTGTCCCAGGAATTGACTACTAGCTTGCCTGCAAAGTTAGGCTGAGTTCAACTATGCAGGCAAGCCAGCTGTTATGAATGATTGTCGGCGATGAAAATATTTTATGTCAACATCACCTGGGAACGCAAGACTATTTGATCCATATTATAGGTGGAATGGTTGAAAATTGCCCCAATTTCAATTTGCATTTCATGCCAATTTGAGTATGTCAACAATCCATCACAGATGCGCTGGTGACCCACTGGAACAGATCGCCGAACATTGTTGCAGGTAGGTTGGTGGGATATGAGAACCAGGCAAACCAGGCTTTACTTACACTTTGCAACAAATTATACTCAATGGGCTGATCTGGTTTTCCAAGCTGTCTTTCAACAGATGGGGGTGTCATCCAAATAAAATCATAGAACATCCACA
>JAHPZR010016340.1:7500-12500 GCA_019787425.1 Platygyra sinensis | reverse complement strand
ATTTTGACCACCACTTTGGTTAACTCACATTATCATGTTCCACTCGATAACAGTGCCAGAGCATTTTTTGTTCCTTACATTTGCCTCCAAATCATGAAGAAAAGTTGACTATGGTTACAGGCTAAAATTGCCTTAGAAATGTCTTTTTGAAAGAGAAATATAAAAGAAGATACAATATTGTCCAGATGACAATGAAGCAAGAATCTTGCCATAAAGAACTGTACTTACAGTTGTCTTGTGCCAAAGAGAATAGAGAGGAATGCCTGATGTAAAAGTTCCTTAATTTGCATGATCATAAATTTACTAACATCTCTTTGACAGTTTACACTTATACTAGCTGGCAATTATTTTTTTCACAGGGAAAAGGTGTAGACAAAATCTGTTACTGGTAACAAGCTTTAAATGCATCTGAGTTTATCATTGTAAAGATATAAACTCTGGTTATCACCATGGAAATAACGTAGTGACTCAACTTTGTAATGAGCTTCATATGTATGGGTTATTGACCAAGTAGCCAATCACAGTGCGCGATTTGGTTCATCTTGCCCGCTCACGGAGCTAGCCATATAATAATAAAGTGTTATGAAATATTTTACACAACAGTTATTCTCCAGGGGTTACAGTTAATAAGGAATTTGAATTGTACCTGATTATCTTGGTTTTTAGATTTCGCAAGCACCGTTGTGTGAGAATTGAATAAATCAGAAATAATTAGGTCTAATAATTATTTTATCAACATAAAATGATTACAGTGTATAATTGAGTTTAATTGCCTGGGACTTAACACTTTGGAATATTGAGAATAAAAAAAACAACTGGATGCACGTTTGGTGCTGGCTTTGACTGCTGAAAACTAGCTGGGTTATTTGAAAATTCCACCTATATATGCATGCCCTAATCAAGTACCACTCTGTCATGATAATGGTGATGATAATGTTTTATTCAGCTCATGTTCAGTTTCATTCACTACTTGCACAATACCATAATGCACCTCTTTTACCCCCCAAAAATTTTGCATACTCATTGTTTGCAATTTCTCCTGGGACATGAACATGTCCCAAGAGTAATCTAAAACAATGCCTAAGCAAATTTTTTGGGGGTAAAAGAGGTGTATTATGGGATTTGTGCAAGTAGAGAATTCAAGGACGGTACGGTTGTTGGCAGCAATTTTTTCACTGATTTTAAAACGTTCTCACTTACCACCCAAAAGAACCAAGAGTCCGTGAAAATTTAAATTTTGTCAAGTGGCGCCGGTGTTGCAATCGCGTGACATTTCGAAATTGGAAACAGAAGAATGTTTCATCTCGAAGCTGAAATCACGCAACGTTAATTCTTAAGAAAAATAAATATAAGAATAAATTATAAATTACGTAATTTATGTTACCGTATGAAAGGATTAGGTGGATTACTATCAAATTATCGCATTTGAAAGAACAAATTTCAACACTTCATCTAATTCTTGTATAGTGATTGAAGTTTTTAATCGGCTTGTTAATTTCCGCACCTTGGTCTCACGTTCGCGTCGTCCTTGATGCACGTTATATAATCAAGTCGCTGCCCCTGGAAAATTTTAAAACATTCAACTACTGAACTAGAACGAACAACGGGTGATCGGTAATCGATTCTAAGATTTGAAGGATTTTCACAATAACAAAAATTCGGCAGCGGTGACAATGCAGTGACTTTCAATTTCATTTTTGTCGTTTGATTTCTATTATGGAAGGCTCTTTTTCATCGTCAAGCAACCGTACAGCGTTTTCGTCTATTTAAATGCGCGAGACAAAATATCGATTTTTCCCGTTACGCATCGACAGAGTCTGTCAATTGAGGCGTTATTTACAATGCATTTTATGCACACGGGTTGAAAGCAGACAAAACAAACGTTACTCATAACAATATCAATGCTCTAATGTAGAACGTTACCCTTTGATCAAACTTCAACTATTGATCTGTTTTTGAAAACTCACCGCTTATTTTCAGACATTTTAATTCTTAACTACGATTTAATCCTAAATAACAGAAATAAATTAACGCCCATCGTGCATTCAGTAAATTTAAGTTCAGTTTTATGCCGTTTGGGTATAAAGTATCTTTGATATCAACCTTGTGTCATTAGCTGGTCTGCAAAGTCAATACACAGGTGTTGCATTTACATTTTTCGATTGTTCATTTGCTTTTTAGGTTGATCATTGTCTAATGCACTGACTGAAAAAAACTCCTCTTTTGTAAACAAGCCTGGTGAAGGGTCTTTTTCCGGCGGGATTATTTCCAAGGGGCATTTGCAAACATCAAAATAGCGCCTGGTCGTAACTAATTTTTGTATAAAACACTAACCTTAAAATGTTGCCTGTTACATAAAACTTAGCATCAAAATTTCGATCAGTGAAAGTTAAAGGTTACAAAATAAATTTTCGACAATAAGGATACACATAACGAATATGCACCCTCACAGGAATCACGTAAGAGATCCGTATAATAACGTTCCGGTATGCTGCGTGCGCAGCGTTTATGTTCCTAATGACGTCACGTCCTCTCTCCTGTCATTCAAACACGTGCTGACTATAGATGGCTGCTACTGTGTGAAAAGCTTTGACCGTCGGCAAAGCTGAAAAGGCGGCAATTTTCTACAACGTTAAACTTCGTCAGGCAAGCCCCAGCAACACGTGGACGTTTACAAACAGCTTCGGAGGCTTTGGAATTTTTTTCCAAGTCGGCATGGTGTCGTAAACAGTGTTTTGGCGCTGTTGAATGGCGCAAACCGTCCGGGTCCATGCGAGCAACGGTGGAACAAGCGGTAGTCGCTTACAACATCCCAATAAGGTGCCTGTATCGAACACGGAACACACGAAACATCATTTCAAATTTCCTTCGTCGGGCGGAGATTATTTCCCCGACCGTAGCTTCCGCGAGAATGGTTCTAGTAGTGCGCTAGGCTCGCAAAATCAAGATATTTTGGAGGAGCTACACGAATATATTCAAGGTACCGACCATCAGAGTAACAACAATAATAAGGCAAATTCCTTGACCAACAAAATGGCGACGTCAAATTCGAGTGGAGTCAACCAACCAACGGCAAACGCTAATGGATTTCAAATGTCCATGAATTCATCTACGGGACTATCAAACAAGAGCGGATCGCTTGGTTTGGGGCTGCCCGCCTCCGTACATCTAAACAATCAACTTTCGTCAATTCTCGACCCAGGAAGTTCGACGGCAAGCCCGGCCGTACCGTCTAGAAATCTTAGTGAATCGAACCCTAATCCCGCAAATATGAAACTGTTGGCATCAAATCAGCCATCTTTATCACCACAAAACCGGTACAATCAATACAATCCGAGACAGGAAATGCTACTCCGCGGAGGCTATCGCCAAGTTCCCATCGCACCTAGAGCGCCGAACGTAACCGAACAATATGGCTCCCAACAAAGGTTCATGTCTGCGCAGAGCGAAAATCAACTTAAAAGAGGGTTAAATACTCAATCGTCGAGCACTTATCCTTCCAGTTATTACGCTCAGGATTCAAGCGGTTCTCAAGCTGGGCAAAGAGCACCAAACTCGCAGCCAGATGAGAGAAATATGATCACAAATCAACATTTTCAGTGGCAGCAGAACAGACTGCAGACGTCGAACCATTGTTCGTCAAATTTACCAACAAATACTTCTCCCGGCCCGCCGATGAGCAGGGCACAATTGCAGGTAAGAGCAAATTACAACCGTTAAGAGATTGTTTATAGTTATGGGTATTTTAGGGCGTTTGCCGTTTCATTTGTGGGGAGATTGGAGGGGCAACTAGCCTTCTAGTGAAAGCAGACATAACTTACGTTTAAAATATTTATCATCAGAATATTCATAATGGCGGACTCGAACTTTGTTTGAAGGCGATCGGATTTCACAAACGCGATCAAAACGCTACAGGGCGAGTTGTGTAGTTGTGAAAGTGAATAGTTTCGATTCCGAGCGTACAAGTTCGAGCCGGCGAAGATATTTTTTGTGTACAGTTTTCTATACAATTTAAACTTGGTTCACCACCTGTGAAATTTATCTACCTGCTCGCCTGATTGGCTGTGAATGTGTCAATTTATAAATAATTGCAGACAGCTACAGACACAGATCACTCATTGGTTTTCAAAGGATTAATGTGGAGAACATTTTGTTGACCTTTCATTTGTGGAAATATTAGGGTTACACATGTCTTTGTCATGTTGCCTTTTGTATTGTTTGTCATTAGGCATTGTTAGTACATTTTGGTTTATTTAATTTTCTTGAACAGCTGAGACCTAAAATTGAATTATTGTATAGCAAACAGAGCATTGCATGACAAGCTACAGCTTGTGTATCTTTCATTTTGGCAAGTTGCATTTAATTATAGTTTCTATTCTTGCTGTGAGCCTTTTTGCCCATCGAATATGACAGCAGCCCTGAGTTGTGCCTATGAAGTAATGTTTTGTGACTGCTGTAATGATTTACTCAAATTTTTGAGACAATAACACAGTCTTGTTGTAAGTATTAATTGCATTATACTGTATCGTTCCATGCAAGTACCATCAATAGGAATTTATTCGGTACCATTTTTTGTGTGTGCAAGCTTTAACGCACAATGTATTAAATAAATATTAAGCATTCTGGAACTGCGAAAGATGATTTTGAGGGTAACAACGGCTTGTTTTAACAATATTCTCCATAGCCTCTAACAACATATGGCCCAATATACAGGATTTTTTTGTTTGAAATAATAGTCTTCAAATGCTCCTTATGCGTATCTGTTATAGAGGCAACTGATGTTTGTAGCCTTTGGCAACATAACTTAGCCCGTTTTACACATAAACCATGGTTCAGTTGTATCCATGCTCAGAAAGATTAAGAGCACTTGTTCATTGATATTCCTGCATTTATATTGTCACTGAAATTTGAAGCATTATGTTAAGTGAGTCTTTTTGTGTGGAGTGCATGGTCTTAGTTGCCTTGCAGATGAAGACAAAAGTTTTAAACTTGGGCCGTGC
>JAHPZR010016340.1:0-2500 GCA_019787425.1 Platygyra sinensis | reverse complement strand
AGCTACATGTACTTATATAAAGTCTGGAATTTTGTAAGAACATGGTTTTTTATTACTTGACCTTGCTGTTTCATATAGTCAACCTCAAATTGCATCCAATGGTTTACATGTTGTCTTTTTGTCATTCATATTAAAAAATCTCAATTCTCTGAGGATCTTTTGCAGCCACCCTGCGAGCAGAGTCACTTTCAGGGCTGTTATTAAGGGCCACATCCTGTAACACTTGTTGTGGCTGAGTCTGCTTTATTTTCCCTACATGCTAAGGGTGAAATTGCCGTTTGTTCATAAAATTCACCCACAAAGTAACAGTTTTGTTACTTCTTTGGAGAACAAGGCTACAAATGACTCAAAACTTAATGTCAACCCTGGCTTCGATCTCATTCGCACTCAATCTAATGGCACTGAGTCGTGTAAAGCAAGCTACACATTCGTCTTCAGGTGAGAAGAAAAATATGTTGTGTAACGCAACAAGAAGTTTAGAAGTTACAGTGGCTCAATTGAGAATGAGTAAATTCATCGGAGCAGTGTTTATGTAGTGGAGTTTGTACCTCATGTAGTATGCACGAAAACTCATTCTTTTTTTAATTTGTTTTTTAAAAGACTGCCTCTTATAACAAGTATTGCCAGAGGTCGATATGGTAATTCATACCCGTAAGCCCAGGAATCCATATTCGCAGTTGTCCAGTTGTTCATGACAACTAAAAAATCTCACAGATGACTGAAGCAATATGGAAACTCATCTGCTTGACGACTTGAGTTTTTGACTCTAGCAAGAAAAAAAAAACCTTTCCTAAATGTTCTGATTAGTTCCTTGCATTCTGTCCACTTGTGGACAGAAAGATTTGCAGAGAAAGATTTGCAGCTTTCTTTCACGATAAAATTGTTGTTTTGGTCTGCCATCTTGAACGACTTAACGAATGAAAACATTGCAGGCTCAAGTTTCATTTTGTCAACCTTTGGTGCTCTGTACTGGATATGCATCTGCGTAAAACAGGTTGCACAGTCACATTAGCTGTTTCAGCTGCTTTTATCAGGATATGGTGTTTAGTAATGTTAACACTTTAGAAAAGCAAGCCAAATATGAGCAGGAAGAGGGAAAGCCTCTCTTTCAACCTTCATGACAGTCGTAAAGGACTTATTTTTCATTTGAATCTGGTTTATCTGTGTCTGCTGACAGCTACAACTACGGACACCAGGGGGCTCATTAAGGGCCAGGTACGAGACTTAGCCATCAATTTGCCCGGCTGTTTTTGTCTTTTCTTCTTACTTTCTTTCATAACAAAACCTAAAATTGCCCGGATGGAAAACCCCACTGACCTCCAGCGCAAAAACTTAATGAAACCTCTGGGACACAAAATACTGGGAAACTGGTATGTGAAAATCTGGAAAATAAAAAAAGTTAACTTTCCATGTACATGCTGTTCTGTTGCAACTGCAATATTGTATCCATCCCAAAGTGCATTCACATGATATGCAAGTAAAGTTTGCTGACTACTTAGAGAAAACTAATATGGTTCCCTGGTGAGCGACACACGTCAATCATCGTCCACTGAGAAATCGGCTCATCCTCAGTGTAGGAACCTGTAACACTCACCCGTGACATAAAACAAAGAAAACAAAGAAGTCAATATAATAGACCCTAACCCTAGCAATGGCTACTAAACAAAGAAAAACTTCACAGGTTTTACACCAAGTTAAACCCAGGAAATTGAGGGGCTTATTTATAGAGCACTTTGATTATTTTCATTAGTCATGTGTTCTCTCAGTGCAATACCAAATCTGTTTTCTCACCACTTTTTCCATTTGTCTTTTCTCTCTTGGTTTTATTCCTGTGAAAACAAAATGGCTGCTTTATGTCAATGTTGTGCTGGTTTTTGTACAAGAGGCATGCAGTGAAGAGACTCCTGCTAATTCAGTTAATGCTTTATGGCCCCTAATCCTACTTCAAGTGTTGAGCCAGAATTTACCTCAATGACAATGACTACAACTTTTGTTTTTATGACATGAATTCCCCATAATACGTAAACAGTTTAACAATTTTCCAAAGATTTCCTGGACAACTTTAAGAAGATTTTCTGAAAGCAGTCCAATGGCCACAAAAAACCTTCCCAAACAGTTTTATGAAGATTAAGGAAGATAGCTGAAGATTGCCCAAAACCTCGATCATATACCAACATGCAATAATACAGTGATTGAAGTAACAGAAGTTCTAAGTACTAACCTGTTGTACATGATTCAGCAAAGGATTGATTTGGGGCAGCCTTGTTTTGTTAGGAGACCAAACAGGATAAAAAGGTGTAAAGTAATATAGTTTTTTGCATTGGAATTTGTTTTAATGGGAAAAAGATACTGTGAAAAGTACAGTACATCCAATTTATAATTGAATAAACATGCTTTTGCTGGAATAATACATTTGTACTGGCTGTTGGTATAGGTAATCATGTGGTTTCAAGTTCAATTTGGAATTAATTTACACAAGTGAGTTTTTAAAAAGTTGAAA